>JAQIXA010002990.1:0-15549 GCA_034699045.1 Nanhermannia cf. coronata Gr-Ori-00579 | reverse complement strand
GGTATTATATCTGAATGTGCATTTGTCTCATAGTAGTTTGTCTCTTAGGGGATATGACTCTTAGGGCATTCGCCTTTATTAGGGTATATTTCTCTTAGGTGAAATGTCCTATGGTCCATTGTCTATAAACCTCAAAAAAGACCGGTACAAAAAAAGATTTCAAAATTTGAGGATTTTTTTGATATAAAGCTGAGTTAAATGATGTAAAGATAGATCTATGGTAGGGTACTAACAATAAGTATTAATAGAAACTCGGTAAACTTTGCATTTGAAATTTTGAGCTCTAAAGAAAATGCATAAATACATAATTATTGATTATGAAGATTTCAAAGTTTCGAAGATTTTTAATAAATATTTGGTATTGACCTATCAACTATCAAGCAATAGATAGGTCAATCTATCTATCAAAGTTCGAAATTGAAAAATAGATCTAAAAAGTCGACAAGACACCGAATTTCAGAATATTTTGTCAAAATCAACCAAAATTTAATTTCTAGATAATTTGTTTTTAGAGATTTAGGGAATTCGAGATTTTGGTCATTAGAGATTTTGGTAATTAGAGATATTTATTAGTATTAAAGATTTAGGGAATTAGATATTTTGGTTTTTAGAGATTTAGGGTCATCACGGTATAATATACCTAATTGTAAGTATCGAGATATCTTATATCGAGATATCTTATAAATCTCCTTTTCTACTCATTCATAAATAATTTTAATTTCAAATCTATCTACTACTACTAGACCATACCATAAAATTCATATTTGATGAATCATAAATCTTATAAAGTTAAATGATCTATTATCATACTGTAAAGCAGCCTAAACTAGTAATGGTTTTATATTTAAAATCCTAATAAGATTGAGCAATTTACCACAGATCTTAATCTCTTAATTCTGTTAATTGCTTTATATTTAGATCTACTTAGGTACTATATAAGTGTTTATATAACTAACAGATTTCCATTTGACTCGATTGAATTCGAATTGAATTGAAATGATACTGGTCTTGTAGGTCTGAATTTCTCATAATGATATTCTCTCTCAGGCTGATCATCTTCATCGAAAACATCCATTTCTTCATTATAATCATCGATATTCGGGATACTTGGTGTACTCATATTGCTCATGGTAAACTTTAAACTATTCATTTTAGAAATTTTTCAAAAATTTTCAAGAATTCTACAAAATTTGGCACAATTCCCAACCTTGAACTCAACTTTTTTGCAAATTTTTCACAAACTGATTCTTTTGTAACTGCCTTTACATACTCGAGATATATTATCTACTATCTATTTTATAAAGCTAAACTTGACAATAGTTTATCTTATAAATTGTAAACTGTTGTAATTTGTAATCCCACAATTCAATTCAACAATTGAAAAAATGTCCAAATATTTGCTGATTTTTGATTTTTAAAATCTTTTCCTCACTCTCACCTTCAGCCTCCAACATTTCAAATCAGTTTGGAGTCAAAAAAAAGTTGAAAAAAAAATGATCGATAAAATATCCTATGACTGATCCTATACCTTCTGCTGTACATTTCAAGCACTTTTTTATCAAAAAATTGTAAGTATTGTGTAATACTATATGACTATGATAGTATAGTACTTGAAAGATAAGGCTATCACTTACACTTATCAGTAAATACACTTGTTCTAAGGATTAGAAATTGACATATCAGTATTTGAAATATAAATGGATAAAAAATTTACAACTAATCTTAAATGGGAATTACATACTACGAGTACTACAATATATGTACAGATACCAATTATTATCTATCTCACCTTTTCACTCGATTTTAAATGAGAGAAGGGCATTCATGAGCATTACGAGTACAAGTCATTTTTTCTATCGAAAATCTATTCAAATTATCAATTACCTATACTTAATTATAACTCCTTAATTATAATTATAGTAGGTACTCAAATACAATTTAAATATATGTATACCTGCATCTGCTGCATAGATACGAGTAAATATGCTAGCAATTATAGTAGTATATTTATAACTTTGATTCGATAGTAAATATAGATACCTAGATGTTTACTTCAAGCTAATTAGTAAAATACTTATACATATGTACATTACATTTTAAAATTCTTAGCTCGGCACTATGGCTCAAATCAGATTTAAAGCATGTTCGAGTATTATAGACTCATTTTTTGTACTGCCCTATTTACTATGATAGATCATTTGCACAAATCGGGGAATTTTATCTAATTTAAAATATATTGATCAAATTTTAGATTTTGTGAATGTATTTGGCTCAAAAACACACAAAAATAGCAAAATTTGAAGATTGAGCTTTTGTGATCGTGAATGATAATTTCATGTATATTTGGTTAGATACATAGAGCTCTTCTATAGATGGATACGTAAAAGTAAATATCAATTTAAATAGTAGTACGAGTAATCTAAAGAGCTTGAGATATGTGAATTATTCTAGTAGGATAGGATTAGGAATACTATAGATATTTATATATTATTATTACTAGTAAAATGTTCAAGGTTTGATCTTCTGGCTAATTTCAAATTGATTTTTAAATATTTACCGAAATTCTTCAGAATCAAAAGGTGGATGAAAACAAGTCTCACCGACAACATCCCGATTCTTACGTAATAATCCAAAAATATGCATTTCTTCCAATTATTCTCTCGTAAAATAGCAAGTACTCGTACGTATACAAGAATTTGCAAAAATTTTAAGAAAATTAGTATTTTTCTAGAATTTATAGAAGGATCAGAAGTTTTCTATCAAATGAAACGTAGTTTCTTAAATGCCTTTTAAGGGTCCATAAATGCTAAAGTTCTAAAATATTCATAAGCAAACTGTATTGGGTTACGCCAAAATGATGTTTTTTATGATTACCTCAGTTATTATTTCATTAACTTTGTATCATTTATTTATACCAAGACTATTATTAATGTTATTTAATTTCCTCATTTAACGATATAAAGTAAGTATCTACTTACTACTGTATACATACAAAATTATATGTATTTAAATCGATATACCTTAGAGAATTTTCAATAATTAAGTAATTAAGTAATTAAGTACTTACTTATACTTATAGGATAAGTAAGTTACCGATTTCAAAATACCTATAGGTATGCAAATATATACAGATAAGGTACCCTAGTGCCTACCTATGAGTATAACAGTATGAGTATTATAATCAAATTATAACGGTATGAGTTGATTAACAATCACTAAAAATTTGACATAATTTTGGCTAAATTCTAATTTAGATAATTCGCCTTTAGCTTGAATTTTTGAATTAGCACTTAATAACCGTATTTCTTGGTCATAAAGAACTTATCTAGGAATTTTTATATCTATTTTATTTAGATATCTACAGTATATAGGCTGATAAAGATAGAGTTCGGTAACAGAAGAATTGAGCTTACTTGACATCGGGAGCCGGCGTGACCGTAAAAGTAATTGGTGTTGTAGAGCCATCATTGTTGTCAGCCGGACCTCCATTACTAGAATTACCATTAGTTCCATTATTGCCTGGTAGTAATACACCCCCGCTCGTCACACTGAAATAATAAAATTAAAAAATATTGTTAAATTTAATTTAGTTAATCAAGGTTAATAGTTAAATCCTTATTTATAGCCTAGAAGCCTAGTTAAATTAAATGCCTACCATTTTAATCAATTGCAAATTATATGACATTTACATAAAAACTGATTTACGACTCTGACTCTGATTTATATGTCCATAAGTACCTACTAGTTGCCAGTTTAAAAATAATGAAACTAAAAAATCATAAATAATTCTACGTGAATAGGTAGTATTCTCATACTCATATCTAACTTAATATTAAGTACCAGTTTATATTCTAAACTTTAATAAACCTAGATTTAGCAATTGGGTTTTTGGCAAAAACTTTTTGCAATGTAATTTGCAAATTTGAATATTCGATACTTATTAGACCATTCTTTGGAAGTGTGTTTGATAGAATAGAAAGCAAAGTCAATAAGTTCTAGATATGTATAAATTTCAAATAATTATTTTTGCATTTTAATAATATTTCAATTTTGTCTACCTTGTAATAACACTAGTAGTGTCTAGAAGTTTCGAAATAAATAAATTGGACATATTTTTTCTAGTCCTCTTATTGAGAATTTCTTGTACTTCAGAAGTACATGAAGAGTCGGAGAAAACTTCTTCATGAAGTTCTTCACCAGGTATAGGACCACCTAGTAAATTTGTCATATCTGTAATGATATCCTTCGTCTTGAAAAACAATTTACCACAAGTCTTGTTATTATTATTTAAATTATTTGAATCCTCATTACTACTACCACTACTATCACCATTATTATGATTATGAGTATGGTGATTGTGATTGTGATGATGGAAACAGCCCAAAATATCGATATGTTCCATTTCACAAATAAACTTGACACAAGTAATATAAGTAAACACTTTTCAAATTCAAAAATACTTTTAGGTATTTGTTCTATATTTGCCCCAAATTAGTAATCTTAATAGCTTAATTCAACCCCAGAATTACAATAATTATCGTAACTTGAGTAAATCTGAAATCTCAAACATCCTTGAGAGAATCACAATTAAAAATACACCTGGATGATCAAAATGATCATCGACAATGACAAAGTTGGCTATAAAAATATTTTGTTTTTAAAATACCTACTTGTAAGGAAATGGGAAATATTTCCTTTAAACTATTAGTATAAGTAGAATACTTGGATGATAAATATACAATTATATGAAGGTAGTAGTTGACAAACAAGTTTTTCCAATCAAACTCAACCGGAATAGAGTAATACTGTGGTTATCTTTGAAAAGATATTTGAAGACTGCCTTTAGAAAAAAATGAGAATTCTAACTTACTTGATTAGCCTCTATTATACAGTAAAACCAATAAAATCGTCAAAAAAAAGACCAATGATAATGTAAGTATAAGTACCAGCTGAAATATATACTACCTAGGTACTTTTGTTAACAGTATTTTGCCATTCTTTTGATTCTGATTACGTATTTACAAGTACAAGTATCATACATACAGGTATATAGGTATAGAATAGGCATATCTAGATTATAGATTTTTTTTTACCAAAACCCACTGAAAGCTATTTAAACTAATCCAATGCATTTCCCCCTTTCACCCTTTGCCTTTTTGGACATTTTTTTTTGCATTTTTACAATTTTTTTGCAATTTTTTATATTTGATACGAAAATACTCGTACAGTTCAATTTGTCATTTTTTTAGAGCTTTTTATGACTATGTTATATGGGTGTATCTGTATGAAATTGGAGGATTTGAGGATTTACTTGATGACCTTGTTGTCTTATTACTATATTTTCAAATTTTTTTCTACTAAAAGGATAAAGGAAAAATAACAAGTTAAAGAACCTTGACATTGAATATACTTTAGAATACATAGTATACCCTACTATTAGTATCTATCTACTATCTACTAGTATTTTTTACAGATTAGATCTAATATTACGCAGAATTTGCTATTTGAATGTTGTATTGTATTACGGATATATTATATTTGTATTCGATATTTTAAACTATTTTCAAGAGATTATTTTACATTTTTTTTGCTTTGAATCATACATTACAAGTACTAGTGCTAAGTATACTGAATATTGTAATCTCAATATTGATCAAAAGATTTAGAAAATCCCATACTACTCTAGTATGTAAAGGGTAATAAGATAGGGTTATGAATAAGTTATATTTCAGATCAGATCAGAAAAATCTATGAAATTGAACCATTTTGTGTTCTTTCTAGTAGAAAGAAATATATTAGCATAAGAAATAAGAAATATCTTTTGCTTTGTCGTCAATAAATTTCACAGAATTTGAAGAATATTATGATCTTTTTTGTCAATAAAGATGCTGCTGATATTTATGTGAAATTTGAATTTTTGTAATCTTTGAGAAAAATCTGTATTATATGAGAATGTATGACGTTATATAGAGGCTTGTATTTGAATAGTAGATAGGTATCTTGAAATTGTATTTTTGAATTTCTTAGAAAGAAATGTAACACTCTGTACCCTACCTTCAATTACTTCTAGTAGGGTACTCTAATCTGTACTCGAAAATAAGTAGGTAGTACTAGTAGGTACTAATATTTAGATTGTAAATTGATGACATGCATTTCTTCGAATCGATAAAATCAACAATTATAATTATAGTGTAGTATCTCATATCAGTAAACATAATTATTTTCTCGTTATTTATAGTCCTTGCTAGTAACAAAAACCTAGATTGAAATGTAAAGTAGTTTGAACTATCCTATTCTAAGAAGCAAAGTTCAAAAGTTCGTACGTAATTCATTTTTTAAGCTAAAATTGAGTAAATCGATCTTTTAGGATGTTTAAATACAATTCCTTAAAGAATCCAAAAATGCGAGAACTTTATTTCTCTACTAGAGAGCAACTAAATCAAATTTTGAGATTTTTCTAAGGTCAAATGTAGGTAAAAACTTTTCTGGACGCATTTTGTATCCATCCAAAAAAAAGAAGAAAATTTGGTAACTTTTGGGCTCTTCAAAACTTTTCCTATTTGAAGTTCTAAAACCAAAGTTGAATTCAATGCCAGTTCTCTTTAATATGTTTCAGTTTCAATGTGACCTGTCGGTAGAAAACCAGATATTTACTAATATATTTCCTAATGCTAGAAATATTAGAATCTAAACTAGTCGATTTCCTAAAGCTGATATCCCAAGCTAATAACTGAAAATTCCAGACTTCGATTTCAACTGATACTCGTATTCGCAAATTCTCAAAATTCGTTTAATATTCAAAAACTATGAGCAGGAAAAGTTCTTTTAAGGCTCGCAATATATCAAAATTTCAGAATCTAAGAATTCCCAAGTGCCTGCTGGGAATCTACAAGCCTAGACATTTGTACTATAAACTCTGTTCTCAAAAGTTCATGATTTCTTTACGAATGAATGAGAAAAGTATCGAAAAATATGATAAATCTGTCTGTCCTTCGATTCGATCGAGTCGTTCTTTCCAGATTCCAGACTTCCATTTTTTATAAACATTCAGTAGGTAAAAACCTATATTAAGTATTTAGGTATATCTAGTACTATACTATATACCTAAACCTAAGGTACAAAACTTTAAATCGCAATTGCCTGTGTCTACCTTCCAAAATGATTTGTATTCCAAAAAGGACAAAATTCTCTATAAAGCCCTACATTTTATACAAGTATAGATCAAAATTATAATGCTAAATATGAAATTATTTGAAACTTTTGATCGATTTTACCATTTTTACCCCTACTATATTATTAGTACAAATATGATTTGGCTTTTTAGAGAGATTTTACTCTAGTTTAGTAGACATTAGACATATAGATCCTCTAATACGAGTATAGGGTACCTACTCATTTATATGCAAAAGTCACTTTTTTTGAAAACCGTATAATTCGAAATTTGCAATGCAAAAACTGTGCCAATTTTGAGCTCTAAACTACTCCACGTGTATAACCTTCCAAAAATCCAAATTATCTATTTATTTAAAATTACCGACTCCATGAAAATGTAAACACTTTTACGAATAGAAGGCTTACTTTCGAATTCTCGAAATATTTTGAAGATTGTTTGCACTAATTTGTTTGCATTACCATGTAAGTATAAGCAAAGCAAGATAGACAGTCTTGTAATGCTTTATAATAAATCATTTGTATACTATTTACATTCTGTACACTTTTTAGTATTTCATAATTCTCAAGTATTTACTTAATCATAATTAAAAATAAAAGTTCAAAGCACTTTCACATTTTTCTGACCTTGTTTTAAATCTGCTACTTGAAATGAAATGCTGGAAAACTTAATACGTAAGAGACTAAAAATATCATCAATTATATCCAGTTTTGTCTAAATAAGATTATCAGGTCTTATATAAGCCTATGAAGCTTAGAATAATCCTTATAATCCTTTATATTTATGATAGATTAGTAGAAAAGTGGACTTGTGTAAGCTTCAAACAGCATTTAGACTTCTACATACTACATAGATAGTTCCATAAAATTTTAAAATATCCTCGAAATTTTGACAAAAATGCATTTAACCTGATTTTTTATAGAAATTCAGGCCTTTAAAACACATATTTTGGTATAATATCTCCTAGATAGTATACTACAGAATAGCATAAATCTTTTTATCAATATTTTTAATAGCTCAATAGAGTTTAATAAACTTTCTATCATCTATTTATCAATATTTTGGCAAAAACTTGGATCATGTATCTTGGATTCTCTTTGGAAATATACAGATATGATGAGGTTATTGGCATTATTTTTAGGCCTTTGAAAAATTCGCATTAAAACCCATTCATCCAAAAGTTTACCAGCAAAACTATGCAGTAGGAACTGAGAATTAGAGCCAAATCTCTTTCCGGGTATCCTTAGCTTATAACTTGTAAAAGTAGGCTAAAATCTCTTTTTATTTCAATCTACTTACTACCTACTAGTATACCAGTAAGTAGTTTATAAAGGCAATTCCAAATGTGTTTTTGACATTTAAAATGAATGATTCAAGTTTTCTCTATTATAAAATACCCTTTATAGAAATCCAAAACTGAACTCAAAACTAGAGTTTAAAAGCACAAGTATCGTGTTGCTAAAATATATCCAATGACAAATTATTTAGAAAGCAAAAATGTCAAAATTTTGAGTCATTTTGTCATAAAAATCTCTAAAATCTTCAAATATTTCGCAAATCAGATTAATGATAAAGATGCAATATAGGAATATTGAAAAAGTTTTGTAAATTCTAGAATTTTGATCAAATGACCAAATACTAAATACCTACTATAAACTTTTTTTGCAAATTGAGTAATCAAATGAGAATGAGCATCAATTTACAAAGCTAAAAATAAAATTTATTATCTAGTGTACCCTACATTGCATTAGTATTAGATGAATCGTGATCTAAATTTGGATTTCTAGATAAATAAAATGTGACAATAAAATGATGTCAAACGCGGGGTCTAATTATAGTCAGAAATGCTTCTAAAGATCAGTATACATTTGACTCAATACAAATATACTCAATTCTCAAAGTTAATCAATACTATCATTATATTAATAGGTAATAGATAGAAGTATCTATAATGATCTAAATAAATAATTCTACTATAATCATCGATCTATAGTATCAGTATCAGTAATCAGTATTCTGATCCTGATCATGCAAATATTACGTAGGCACAATACGTACACATTCTTAGCAAAGACGTAACTCATACCCATCGATTTTACGATTTTTTTTTTGTAGATTTTATCATTAAGAATTATCGAATTCCAGATGCGTGAGAACATGCAATTTCACTTAAATAAATTATTTATCTTTTAGTATTGTACTCGTACAGTAGCAGAGTACTAAGTACTACTGATATACACGTATAGGATCGAAAAAAAATCTATTCTTATCTAATATTCTGATGTAATGAATACATTTAGGTATGTACTACTTTGAATACCTTTAACAATAAGTACTATATAAGTCTGATTTGACCTTTTAGAGAACCCAACTAAATAATAAAACAATAAACAAATCTCGGATTTCAATGTAGGTAATTGAATTACCTACCTACCTTTTGGTACTTATAAAAATATGCCATAAAATAATATAAATAATTTAAATGCACTACTTGTAGTTTTATTGTAGGGTCAGAATTCTAATTCTAACTCGTGTTTTGAATGCTCTAAATATCTAGTGTAGGTAGATATGTAGGTAGTTAATTATTTACATTTTCATTTTGCTAAAATATTTCTCCTCAATTTTGAAAAGTATCTTAACAATATCTATATATAAGATAGGAAATATGATCAAATATAAAGTAGCAGATACACTACCTACACTAAATATTAGGTATCATTATTTTAATCAAAGAAATGTGATACTCATACAGTATTGCTTTTGTCGATAGAGAATAGATTCCATTTCAATTACTTATAGAAATATTGCATGCTTTTTTTCGAAAACTTTTAGGAAATTGAAAATCTTTTTGTCTTAAAACTTACTGATTTGAAATACCTATAGATGATTTTATGCACATTTACAAGCTTAAATAACTACAAGTTCACTTGACCATACATGATAACAAGTCGGCTTTTTTCTGCAGATACATACAGATAAATCATTTTTCTATAAGAATTGTGTTGTAAATTAGGTCTGATGGTCAATAAATAGATAGATAGGTGAATTTAGAGCAAAAATATGCAAAAATTTCAATTAAAAAAGCGACAAAATATGATTTTAATGATCAATTAGTGTGCTCTTATTAATATATACATAGGTATAGGCTAAAGGTATTGATGATTATCTAGCAAAACTTTTAAATTAGGTCAAAGTGAGTGCAAAATATCTTGTCATTAAAAAGAAATTACAAGTGAAAGGATTGGAAGTTTCAAGTTTCAAATCTAAAAATAATTACTATCTGTATAAACTTATTATCTGTATCTGAATCTGTACAGTTTTGAATTACTACAAGTAATCTCTATCTGTATTACTGATACCTACTAACCCAATTTTTTTTTGGTCATCAGTAATGACCAAAAATGATCAAATATTTAAAAACATGCCACAAATACACAGTCTGTAAATGCCATCGAAAGGTATTTTATACATTTTATAAAATATTTTGAAGATTTTATGGAAATCAAGTCAAGTTACATTTCTCAGGATTTGAGCTGAATTTCAATTTAGATTTTTGCACATTTAGCACAAAATATGAGAGCATATCGCAAAAAAAACTTTTTTGATTACTTTTACTAATTGGCTAAATTGACTAAGGATAAGCAGGGTATAATATATTATACGTAAGTAAGTAGTTAACAAGTTTACTCTATACTTGTTAGACAAGGTTTAATTTCAAAAGTTTTTGTATTAAAAGTTCATGGGTACAATTAGCCAAGATTAAGATAAAAAAATAAAAGTTAGAATTGACATGAATCAAGAATTTGAAATAAGAATTAAAAGGTCATGTTTATAATCTGTCTGATACTAACAAGTAAGTAATAAGACAAGTATACTTACATAATACAATTAAAAACTTTGAGCCTTTAATTATGTATTTATCTTTAGTAGGTATTCTGTAGAATTAGCTTGACATTACAGTATAGAAAAAAATGTATTTTTGGTTCAAAAGATTGCATTCACTTATTCTACAGATACGTATAATAGAAGTATAGGTACTCTAAATCTAAAAATCTAAATTCTAAATACGATTGTTAGTGTAAATGAACTTGTAGCCTTCAAAGGTTATGCAATTAACCAAATAAAGTGGTCAGAAAAAGTGCTGCATTTTACTATATACGATGTATTTCACAATAAATCTCATTTCTACATTTCTACCTTAAAATACAAAAAAAATACCTGCTTATAAAGTAGGGTACCTAAAGTAATAGTAGAACTACTATACTATTAGAGTTGTAGGTAATCTGATACTTTATGGATTTTTAACTTTTAATTTCAGATTGCATTTCAATGCAGTTACTTATACTTCTTTTGCATATGCTTATGCGTCAACTCAGGCCAGAAATTAAATGATTTGAATCGATGTTTTAATACCTAAAGGTATAATATAATAATCCATATACCTATGCAAGTATTTTTATAAAAATCGCATTTAATACGGCTAATAGATAGAGTAGTATTTGACATTTTGAAATATCAAATTAGATTCTACTTTAATAAAGGTCTAAAATACGAGTACCTACTTTACAGGACATGACCTAGTAAAACTCAATTAAATTGTTTGATTTTTTTTTAATTTTGAGAATTTCTGAGAACACTTTCAGTTTATTTCATACGAATTCAATTTGAAATCCTAGATTTTATCCACTTGGTAATTTAGCGAAATCTAGGTTTTCATAGATCCTTCCTTGAAAGAATACTCTGCTGTAATTTCAAGATATGTTTGGCTAATATGTATATTAAAAAGCATAGAGAAAAGTTGAAATTTGAGTTTAAAAAACTCGAGAATTTTCATTCATTTTTAATGAGATTGAACTACCGATACTTTATTACTCGTATATTATGCAAGTGTATAAGAGTGGATGTAATGTGTAAGATTTAGGTTTCAATTCTAAGAAGTGCAACCAAGTTTAATGAAATTAAGGTTTATGATTATGGCTTATTATACGAGAGTTTAATCTCATAAGTTACTTTGCCCTTAGCTTACTGTAAGTAGAGTTAGTGTACAAGTAATTTGGAATATAGCCAGTAAAATAAAAGTCAGTGATACTACCCCTATTAAATAAATTTAATTTAGATCTCCTCCAAGACCTCATTCTATCTATCCTTAAGCCTTAAACTCAGCATTTTTGTACAATTTTGTACAAATCTTGGAATTAAATTGGCAGAAAAACACAAAAAGGATCTTATCTAATAAAAAAATCTATGATAGTTCTCGAATACTTTTAATAAGTATTCTGAGATTGAATTTGAGCAGATTACCTACATATTCTTGTATATAGTATAGGTACTAATCCTAAATACTATTCAATAAGTATACTTGCCTCACAATAAGTTAGAACTAGAAAGAATGCAATGCAACATTTTGGCTTTGGCATTTGATATTAAAAAGTAAAAAAAAAAATCGATCAGGATCTGGAAATCCTTGACTCAAGACCCAAGTCTCGAGTCTGGTTTTGCTATTGAAGTACCCTACTAGTACTAGTACTCTAATGCTACTTATAAAACGGCAGTATCGATAATTCGATCCGAATTTTATCCCAAAATGCCAAGAAATATTAACTTTCTATTTCATACATGTACTGGATCCCAAATACATGTATTTTCATTATAAATTAGATAAAATTATTTCGAATTAGTTCAGGCACAATATCTACTATCGATTCTCAAAAGCCCCAAAACTCTATTCTACTGAAGACTCAAAAAATCTCAAGTCTCAAAAAAGAAAAAAAATCTTAAAAATTCAGATTCAGAATGAGATTCAGATGAATAATTTCTTGAGATTTTTGAACATTTTTCCATGCTTTAAATTCTATATAATTCCCTAATGCCGCATAATTCTCCTGTAAAAAGCCCAACCCAAGGCCAAAAAAGTAAATTTTGACTAATACTGTAATTGTATGCAAAAATGTCAATTAATATTTTATAAACATGACTTAAATTATTATGTACTGTATAGTATCATACTATTAGTATGTACTAAACGTAAGAGGGGTAATTAAAACAAATAGACATGAAATGAACTCTGAACTTAAAAATAAATCACTATTTTTAAAGCATAACTTTGAAGTTTGAAGTTTAAGATCCTAGGACCTAAGGCTATTTTTATAAATATTTAAAGCATTTTATAAAGAATTCTAAACTTAAGTACTATCTACTTATAGTAGGTACTTGTATTATGTTTAGAAGATTCAGGATGTTATAGATATTTTTCGCAAAAAATAGGTCATCTTTTTGCAAAAACTTGAAAGTAAAGCCGAAGCATAAATTCTAAATAAATATAATACCTACATACAATATCCTACTTGTATCGTAGTATGTCATACATTCATGAAATTCGAAAAGATATTTCTAAGAATAATAAACATTTCTAAAAAGCCCTACTTTATCCTACTTTATACGAGTAAAGGGCATTTTTAGTTATAAAAGGGGCCATTTTATCAAAAAATCGATCTCATTTATCAAAATTTAGGAATTTAGGCAAAATTTCGAACACTTGGATATTTATAATAGTCTTTAACAGCTTAGTAGAC
The DNA here is from genome assembly GCA_034699045.1 of Nanhermannia cf. coronata Gr-Ori-00579. Taxonomy (NCBI): domain Eukaryota; kingdom Metazoa; phylum Arthropoda; class Arachnida; order Sarcoptiformes; family Nanhermanniidae; genus Nanhermannia; species Nanhermannia cf. coronata Gr-Ori-00579. Next base: position 1,806 of record JAQIXA010002990.1, on the reverse strand, counting down.
ATCTTTAGATATTTTTGGAAAAATTTGAGTATTTGTAGATTGTATAAAGCCTTAACAAAGTTCCATTTTCTACTGCTCTATCACAAATATTAGCAAAATTCTGAATGACCCATTTCAAACTACATATAGATACGAGTATTCTTATTTTTTGAGTTGATATTTTTACACCTGCTTTCGATTTCATTTTTGCAAAAAAATGATAAAAATTACTAATCCAAATCAAATAAACAATGCGTATTACAAATTACAAATACTAGTATTTGCATTTACATACCTTAATTGTTGATTTTTGATTGGAATTATTAGCTTACTTGGGTAAATGAAATCCACCTGCTAGTATTTACAACTGACAAAAAATTGATTGCAAATTATAAATTGTAAATTACTACAACCTACCTGTAAGATAACAAAAATTGCTACTTTGAGGAAAACACCTGCAAAAAAATCCCTATAAAATTCCCTGATAAGCCCCGTACGTATTTTGAAAATGTCATAAATTTATTATCCTTATCATTTTGATTTGAATTTTGTTAGTTTTAGTCATTTTTGATTTGTTTTTACATGTACAGATAGTAGGGTACTTTATCTGTATTAGTCACTATCTAGTATTACTATACTAATTTGATCAATTGGTCTTTTGAAAAGCATACCTAACTAGAACTAGAACTATATAGGTATAAATCGCAACCGCCCAAAATTTATGGTAAACTTGGGAATAAATACAAGTTTAATCATATAATTTGCAATATTATTAATAAGTTACAGTTACTTACAGTAGCTTATGTAAGCACTCATAATAGTACCAGTACCTATAAGATTTATTTTAGGCACAGGTAACTCATACTCATATAGCATATTATAGGTAGGTAGTAGTAATACAGAGTAGCTAAGTTTATGGCAAATTTCAAAGGTCATAAATTGTAATAAATTATTGTATTCACAGTTGGATATCTTTTTAGGATAGTTTATAGATATAGATTAGGTCTATTATTAGTTATTAGGTCGAGGTTCAATTTTTCAAAAAAATATGATTGATCCTATACATAATTGACATTTAGATTTAGACCAATTGCAAAAAAACCAAGATAAGGTAACCTAATTGTTATCAATCAGTTGTCTTTTTAACAATTACTCATATACCTAACTACAAAAAAGCCTTTAGGTACACTACGTTTAAAAAATCTACATTTTAATAATTTTACTAAATTTTAACTCGATGTAAGTCGATTTTTATACGAAATATATCCAAGTATTCTAGACCAGATTTCAGCATTATTCTATAAGAAATGATGCTTTTTTTAACAAGTCTCAAATTATGTTCGCCTACTTAAGATTTGAGCAAGTTGAACGCATTTCCCAAAGTTATTTTTGAATATGTAAATGTAATAGTAAATAGTTAATGTCTAGGTGAGAAAAGCCCGCTTATTTCCGTTTCTACTAAATAATCCGGGTAGGAGGACATTACATAACTATACTCTATATACTTAAGTAACTTACAATTAGTTAGAAGTTCATAAAAACGTTGTATAAATCTTCATTTACGATCTATTTTCTTGAATCGTATTTTTGCACGAAATTTTTGCGTATTTACCATCCTGAATCCTGCTGTATTTACGGTACCTGCTTACTTATGTTATATTACTTTACCTAGAATAAGTAGGATAGACCATTAAGTTAAAAGGCAAATCGTAATAACAAAATAATGTAGACAAATAGATACCTATACCTAAACGATTGTACGACAACTGATCCAAAAACCAACTGGTCCAACGACACTTGGTCCAACGACAACTGGTCCAATGACAA
>JAQIXA010002989.1:0-15565 GCA_034699045.1 Nanhermannia cf. coronata Gr-Ori-00579 | reverse complement strand
GGAGTTGACCTTTGACCCCGAAAATTGACATTTGAAACCGAAAAATGTTATAACTTTAGATTTAAGTGGTTCTGGAGATTTTCGATGATGGAGATTAAGAATTTGACATCCATTTAAACAGAAAATTGACCTTTAACCCCCGAAAAATGGGGTAATTTGAGGCGTTTACAACGCTTTGCTCGCACAATTTATAATCAACCTTCTAGTGAGTTGATTAAAGCCTAGTATAGTCAATAAGAATAGCTCAAGATGATCAATATATTTTACAAATTTCTGAAAGCTTTCAGGCTTTAAAAATGCTATTTTTCGTTAAACTAAAGTATGAAAAAGGGCTTTGCAAAGTCAAGGATTAAAGTAATAAGTATATTGAGGGCTCGGCTGCAATTTACAATTTTTGTTTTAAGCCAAGCCAGCCTATCTTCCACTACTATATATTTAACTCTCAAGTTTTGGCTTTTTTTGAGCGTGACACAAATCCATTACGATATTATGTACTTACTACTACTACACGTATGTACTTTTTCAACTTTTTTTCTAAAATATGATGTTATACAAGTACCATATTATTCATAAATACATCTAGATAGAAAAACTTTGGTTTACTCGTATTTGAGCCTATATCGAGGAATAGTAATATTTACTACCGCTACTTTTTTACAAACTTGTGGGCAAGTTTGTAGAGATACTATAAACTTGGAATTTTATATTAAAATGATGGTATTTTTGTTCGCATAAACAATTGCACTTTTTGATAGAGATTTTGAAATAGTCTGAATTCTGTCTACATCTAGATACATTTACCTATCAGTATCCGTAGGTTACTCTCTTTTTTGTCTCTTTTAGCACTTGTACTAAATTCTGCTAATCATCAACTCATCGACCATGTAATATCTCTACTTTAACTTTAAAATCCATCTAACTCTATAGATAGGGTAGATTATATTTGAAGAAATTTTAAGCACGATCTGCAGATGATTTGTGATCGTGGGTGGTGATCTACAGCAGATTATTTACGAGATTGATGAAAAATGAATACGAGTCTAAAAAAACTGATAAGTTAACACTTACTTAATACTCTAAAAATATAACTTTTTGGTTCAAAAATAGATTTTTATAAATAACATTTGAAATTTCAAACAAATTTAGGTATGTTATAACCTGTTAAATTTTGAGTTAATTTCATAAAAGGGTAAACTTACGATTAGACCAAAAATATAAGGGTAAGTTCAACCAAGCAAAATAGGAAAGATATTAAACTTGAATTTCTTTGAAATTGAAAATTTTGATTTTTAAAGAAAATTTCCCTACCTAAATTCCCTATTCTTAATTGTAAGAATACAGAATATTATTCGATTTAGGAAATTTTTGTATTTAAATTATTCATAGTAGTATTACTTGTACTATCTGCATGGATAAGGACAAGTATGAAAAAAATTAAAAATCAGTTTAAATTCCCATTTAGGCAAGCTGAAATGCCTATTACACACATCACATTATAAATTACAACGGCCATTAAAAATCGAAACTGATCTTTTATTCTCCCATAAGAGCTGAATGCAAAAAAATCATAATTATTTGTTGACTCAAGCCTTTTCATTAAAATCCAACTAAAAAATTCAACATAACTCTTTTCAAGCTTTTGAAAATTTCATTTCAATTTTCAAAGAAAAATGCTCAACCTTACCCAGACTACGAGACCTGTATGATTTATAGCTTTTTTTTCATAATTCATATTTAAATTCTATAGATTGTGATCAAAAAGAAATCTCAAAGAGATTACAAGAAATAAGATAGTCCTTATACGAGTACTGGTTAAGGGTTTTAAAAATTTTTCTATTCGTGCTCATATATGTGTGAAGGATTTGTATTGAGCAAATACTTTGAGGGAAAAAAATGTAATTTAATATCCGGCTATATCTTATCTTATACGAGTGAGTAGGGTACTATAACTTTGGCATTATAACTATCAGAATCAGAGTTTTTTTCAGATTTATTAATCTTTATTATTCAAGTCTTTACTAGTGTATATAGTAGTAGTAGTATGTAGTACAAGTCCAAGAACAAAATGATTTGTATGAGCAAGTTGATCCCGGCTATAATTCAAGAAGAAGAAGAAAAAAACTCAAAGTTTTCAGATTCGAATTTCAACTTGAAATTTTTTCGAATTGTAATTGCAGTTCTAGAAGCAAGAATCGCAGGGTTAGAATTCGGTCATTTTATCAAAAGAGATTTTGTCAAAAATTGTATAAAGTTAGTAATCCATATAAATATGCGGCAATTTAGCAAATTTAAGAAAAAATCGACTTATTAGGAGCTGAAATTGTGATTTTTCTGGTTGATTTTTGATTACTTGAAAATTACCAAAAAATGGTCAAAATTTTTGCTGTTTTCGCCTAAATAGACTGAAATTTAGCTAATTTTAGTAGGATACTCCGTTTTAGTGTGTTTCTGGAAAATAGACTGATTAGAAGCTGAAAATGACAAAAAAAAATTCAAAACATCTCTATACTGATATTCTCGATTTATGATGGCCTTTATATGAGATTTAATATACAGTCCTTCTATAGCCTTTGAAATTTTTGTTTGGCAATTGTAAATTTTATCATTTTTGTACTCGAATTGAATAGGTTATAGAATACACCCAAATCCCAGGACAGTCAGTAGGTACAAACAATGTAATTCAAATGGTTATCTTATCATTTGAGTCTTGAGAAATGTAAATCTGTATAATTTAGAATTTAGAATTTCTTTGCAATAAGAGATATACAAACTGAACTGAACTGTAGTAAATTGTGGTCGTAGCTCACAAGCTGTGCGAGTGCAATTTGATTTATTTTTCTAATTATGCGATACTTTTTTTTACTTTATTATTCTATCTATACTAAGGTATACTATACTTTTAACAGTATCAGTTTCAGTATCAGACTATATCTCAAGTGAGAAACGAGTTTTAATTTTAATTTTAATAATCTAACCCCCTTGGCTGGACTGGTATGCGAATACTTCGCTTTGTATACTTGAATTTGAATAAAAATTTAGATTTTAAAAAGATAAGAAACAAATGATCAATTAATGATTAGATAATTAATTCAGATTAAAAATCTCAAAACTTGATAAACAACACAGATATCTTTTATTGGTTAGTATCTTACCTACTTATTCTATTACTTAGCAAGTTCTAGTCTATTAGACCTTATAACTTTTGCACAATTTTTTTTTTCAAAAATAGAATTGTGAAGGTATTTTTGATTTTTGAAAGCTAGTTTATCTGTAGTAGAATTACAAAGTAAATTTAAAATTTGGACTTTTTGGAATTTGGATTTCTTAGGCTTAATTTAGCTTGTAATTGTTAAGTCTAAAACCTAAAGGACCAAAATTTCGAATTCATTTTAATGACAATTTTCTCAGACTTCCTTTTCCAATTTATTCTAATCAAATCTTCATGAATAGGGATAAGACTAATTAGAAAAGGGACCCAAAGACAAGTTCACTTATCTTGAATGAAAAAAAAATCGAATAAAATAATCATTAACTTATCTCCTAAAGGAAACTTTTTTGATAAAATGACAAGTACACAAAAGCATTTGAGACTTTTTCAAAATGTAGGAGATGTATTTCTTATCACCAGACAGACAGACGAAAAAAACTGACAATGAGCAAAATAAAGCATTTGTGTAATGCAAGTATCTTACTGTACTTTTGGTAGTAAAAATGCAGAGTAATTTGAGTTTCAGGTGGGAAAAAGTGAACTTGCCTATAAATAGGGTTTTTATGGTTATATAAAAAAACTTAGGGTTCTAAGGGCATAAGGTATAAGGGGAAAGTGCTCGTTAGGCCCATTTTAAAGGGCAATATTTATCACATAAAATGGAGCCATTTTGAAACCCTTAAAAGTGATATTATGTATTACCAAAATTGATTTTAAATTTTAAATTGTGTAATTAAAAGATAAGCTTAATTTACACCCACAAGTCTTGCCAGAATGTCAGCTTAGAAAATTTACAATTTGGACTTTTTGGACAACTATCCTCTGTGATAGTACCAAGTACAACTACTGAATAATAAACTAAAACTAAGGTATGTTACATAACAAATTATCCTGATTATACTTAATATTAGGAGAACCTATACTATTATAGGTATGTGAATATTTATGTGAATATTTATGTAGAAACCGGCTTAGTCAGTTTGAGAATTTGAATTAAGTTTGTACCTTTTTTAGTTGGAAATAATTTGTGATTTTAATGCCAAATACTACTATTACTATGTACTAGGATACTTGGTGTTTGGATAATCGGTCATAATATTTCGTTTGATTGTCATTGCCAAAGAAATTGTCAGAAAAATGCCGAAAGTGTCGATACAATGGTCAATAAATAGTCAATACAGGAGATAAGACAGGTTTCAAATGTAAATACCATAAAAAGTATCTGCCAAGCAAGGTGACTTTTTACTCAAGAATTTTTAAAAAATTCTAAAAATTACCTTAGCTAACTTAGCTTAGCTAGCTATAGATTACTTTGAGTATCCTAAATTATTATTTTTTGATTGTCATTGCACCTTAATAGAAAGCTCTTACTACACTAGATATACCTATGATAATTTTTGAAATTGATAAATATTTTGGACTAAATTATATCATTTCTTGTAAGATACTCGTATTACTTTGTATTTCATAGCTTAGGTAGATATGAAACTTAATTTGGAATTTTGAGTAGTAAAAGGGGGATCTTAATCGAAATACGATGAAGATAGGAATTTTTTATCCATACTTTATATTACAAGAATAGTACAATATACAAGGAGTGTAGAGGGTGGCAAAAAGCCATAAAAGTGTAATAATAGTCATCATAATGAGTGTCCTCGTAAATATTTCCAAAAACTTTGTCTACTATATCGAATAATCCATATCTAACTACTGTAAAACCATAGCTAAAGTATATTTAAGAAGAAAAGTGACAGTTTTTTTTCCATAGGTATATTTCACTCACGATCAGTTTGTTTTGCTTTCAAGATATAAATAGTTGGGAATGAGTGTAATAAAGTATAAAAAAGGGTACTAAGCAAGTTTGTTTTCAAGCCATTTGTGCAGCCCATAATTCGCTCAAAAAGTTTCTACACAGAGAATGAAATATTATGCAATTTTAGAAACTCGAAAATTTCTTCCAGGAAAGTAATGGAGCGAGAAGAAAAGTGAGTTTGGAAATGCCAAAAAAAAGTCTTTTTTGAGAAATTTTTACTTGTGAGAAAAAGCAAGTGCACTATACGATTACGATAGGTAACTTGGAGTCTTTCTCAAAATAAAAATCGCCACTAATCTTAAGTTTGTATCTTCAAAAATATCGAGAAATTTGGATAGTATTTGAAGTGTTTCAATTTCTATTTAAATCACGACAAAATCTCTAAGAATTGAGGACCTAAGGGACAAAAGACCTAAAGAATAAAAATCACAAGGGACTTTGTTTTGTTAAGCCTTTTGTCCTTAGAGGGAAAGTCTTAAGGGGTTATGTCCTTAGGTCTAATATTTAAGGTCATATCTACCTATATTTTCTAATTATTTTCTAGACCCTTAAAAATTGGTACCCTATTGTCCTAAAATGAAAATTTCATTATTGAATTAGAACATAAGTATAGGGACATGTATATATTTTATATTTAAAAAATCCAATTTGATTAAAAACTGGCCATTTGTGTTCAATTAAATTGTTTTATATAGATGTATAGTGAGTTTTGAAATTTTTTTACAATAAATATAAAATGGCTTTTGTCACATTAGACCGAATGATTTTAGTAGAATCTCCAGTGCTAGTTAGAAAAGCAAGTATCAGCATTTTGTAGGGCTTAAAGGGTCTAGAAATGCATTTTATATGACTGAACATTGTATCCAAGTTCTTATAAACTCAAACCTCAGTTCAAATACTGGATATATATAGGTAGGTATATACACTGGTTAACTGTATATTATGGTCTTATAATAATATGTAATAGTATGTATTTGTACATTACCCTATAAGGGTAATAAAAGCTGCGAGATCATTGGAGGAGAGACTCGAAGGATCGATCGAACCCAACTTTTCTATATCCCCTTTTTACAATGGCTTTTCCCATATAGATAAAAACCCAAAATATAATCTAACCCTTATATCATACACTATCTTTATATACAGAAAATACTTGGTCCTTTAAACAAGTAACTTGTACAGAATACAATATTTAGTCACAAAAATTTGTACAAAAACCGCCTTTTCTAAAGTATCTGAAATTGCATTAAAAATGAGAAAAAATCTAAAATTTTGAGATATGTAAATGACTAATTTGGTCATATAAAGTTCATAAAAAAGGCTCTTTAAAACTTTTAGAATTTAAATTTTTTTTGGCAAAATGTATCTTTACTTGTACTATCGATATACTCGTATCTAGACTCCTACTCCGAATTTCAAACTTTTTCTATTTTTTAGGAAAAGAAGAAAAAACTTGCAAAATCCTCATAATTCTCCTTATCCTACAACTTAAACTTCTTTCTAGTTAAGCCCAAGACTTAAGCTTGAAGGCACGAAAAATGTGAAAAAAACTTTTTTTTTGCAAAGAATTATTATTGAACTTGGTCTTTGGATTTTTTTAAAACATTTTGTTCAAGCTTGAGGCTTTAGCATTTTGTAAGTAGTAAATTGATGGTTTGCGCATTGCCTTAATACTAGCTTAGTACTAGATAGTACTATAGTGTATGGGTATTCTGTAGAGTATGAATAAATCAATGGTTTTTTTCTAGTTGGAGATCAGCAGTTTGGATTCTCAAGAGATTTAGTTGAGGGTAGAATTTATCGATGAATCGTGGTTTAGTTAAATTGTCCTTCATATATTATGAATGCTTCTCTTATACGAAGTAGATGTTAGAAAGAGAGAACTACTTCGGTTTTTTTTTCTCTTACTTATTTCAAGTATTTCAGACTTGGATTTTTTTTATACTTGACTTGAGTTTCAGGTTAGTTTAGTTTACTACACACTAGTATCCAAGTATCTAGTAGGAGAAAAAAAATTCAATTTAGAATTAGCAAAATGGAAGGTTTAATCCCTTACAATCCTTACAATCAAATACAAAATAGCAAACCAAATGTTAGTAAATGAGACTAATTGGATTTACAGTCAAGCATTTGTAATTTTCTATAATAAAAACAACTGTGTTTTGAATGAACTATTAATGACTCCGATTTAATCTCAGCCGTATTTTGATTGAAACCCGAAATTTTTGTAAAATTCTAAAATAACCTGGCCTTTTTATTTGAGATATTTTTCTTTGGACGTATTGTCCACTACTACTACCTACTAGTAATCCATAAATATAGTGAAGCTAGTAATACAAGTCAAATGTATATTTATGCATTTGTCTGCTATAGTTTATAGTTGGAATAAAAAAATATTTGTGAGGCATAAAGTACGAGGTAAAGTCTCCCATGAGGAATTTATTGGGCACTTTGATGGATTGAATAGCGTGTAAAGAGCTCATTTAAAATGTATAAAAAGCATCCAGCCATATGTATAATATGTATTCAGATATTATTGAGACAAACTTTTGACATTTGACTGATCTATTTTAGATAACTACTGATATTACCCACTCATTACGAGTACATTCCAACCCTGATATAATATCTCTGGTAAATCTTAATTTAATCTGGTAATTTATCCATATTTTAGCATTTCAAAATTCTTATCTCAACCTATATCTATCTATATGTTCATATACCTGATTAATATTTCAAGGGGTTCTCAAGTATCCTACTTATTATGCACTCAAAAGTTGATAATTTTTTTCAAATTTTTGGAAAAATTTCTGATTTCATATAAAAAATATTCAATTTTTTTGATATTCTGAAATAAACTATCTGACCGATAAATGAGCACTATGACTATGACAAGAGCACAAGGGTGCTCTTGACAAGATTAATGATTTTTTTTTCATTTTTCTCAAAAATTTCTTACTCGTTTTTTAATATTTTACCAAATTCTGACTTTTTTCACATTTGCATTTGCATTTGCATAGTATGAGTATGAGGTATAGTCCTATAGTATAAGTGTAAAATATGAGTCTTTTTTGTAATTTCAATATTCCATATGGAAGCAGCTGGATTTGATATGAATTATGTTATAGTCAAGTATGTATGTGTGTATGAGGGCTTGAATAAATCACTAAAAAAGCTCTGACTTGCCTTAAAAAAACTCGAAAACTCATATTTTCTAACCTAGGTCTATAGCACTAACACCAGCACTCATGGTCCTCGAAAACCAAAAAAAAAAATTAGTGAATTTATCAAGAAAAAATTCTTGAGATTATGTGTGTAACCTTATCTAGTAGTGTTACATAGCAGCAGGGTTTAAACTTGACCATTTATCAAAGGTTTTTTTTAGTTTTAAATTTTAGAATTTTTCAAGTGTAGCTTGGCAGGACAGCTACAGCTAGAGAGTTGACACCAGGTGACAACCTACATTTTGAATTACAAAAGTCCAACCCTTATTTTACTATTTTTTCAACTATCTAGATACCTATGCATATTATATACCCTTTGTAAAGAGGTTACATACCTATACCTACTTGAAAATAAATTTTATACCAAAAAGGCAGGTAACTCGATATATAAAAGATAAAGGTACCTATTGTAGGTATTATAAATGAATCCTGGCTCAATTTTTAATAATCATAACCTATGAGAATTTGTATTTGGGTTCTCGCTAAAACTTGGAATGCAAGCAAAATCATCCAGATTTTAAAAAATGTGATTTTCAATTGAATTTGAAATTTTTTAGTCAGGTTTATTTTGATCCAAAATAATGTTTTTTTTAGGAAAATGACCAATTTTGACCTTGTAAAGTGACCAAGTATTGGCAAAAAGGTCAAAATGGGGCTCACGAAGTATTTAAATTTTCCTTTGGTCTCAAACTTGGAGCAATATCGACATACCATGTAAGTGTTCATAAGTCCCTTTCCCTTACTGGACTTTTTGACCAATAAGATATTTTGTCATGTGATAAGGTCATTTTCCAGTTGAAAAACATTATTTTGGACTGACTAAAAAATGTTGAAAATCAAATTTCATACAATTATCTGAATCATTTTGCATTCTTATCTTTCGTTCTTTCTAAAATCGTGAGAAATGACCTTAAATTTACAAAATTGTAGATATTTGAAGTAAAGTTAACTGTATTTCGAAAGAGAAATTTACAAAAGGGCAATAAAACGATCAGATCAAAGTTTTTTAAGGTGTTGTAAAAAAAATTCAATCACAACCCAAAATATACCCAATTTAGAATATATATCAAGATACTATTTGTGGATTCAAGTTTTAAAAAAGGACAAAAATATCCACACCCTTCTTATGCACTTCTTAAGCTTAAGTCTATATAAATTGTATATTTAGGTATACTAGTGTATGTATACCTACTGCTGATATATATCGTAAGATAATAAAATTTGGTTTCTTTTTTTCAACCAAAAAAAGAAGGGAAGGGTCATAAAAATTCCCTTTCTTTTACTTGGACTTGATCGGCTTTATTCCACTTATCTTAGGAGGATAAGAAATCCTATTTTTTTCTATTCTTGGAGAAATACTTTTTATCTTGGGTTGACATGCAACGACACTTTTATTTTAACTATACAAGTACCTATATTTCAACCTTTAATAAGCAGGTATAGGCAAATTTCTATTTAGGTACTTGTATAGGCTGTAAAATGCCTTTCAATTTCATTAAAAGTTCAATTTTTTTAGAGGAAATTTCGCACGTAAGTTGTATACCTACTATAAATATCAGGAAGTTTTTGAAATACTGTAATCTTATTAGGCATATCTCGATATTTTACATATGATTATGATCATATTCATGTTTATGATACAATCTCCGGTTTAATATCTGAATCTATATACTTGCTAGTATCATAGATAGTTGTGCAACTGATCTTGAGCATAACTCTAATAAGCCAAAATTAAAATTTTAGCCCAAGAAGACTGGAGCATTTTGGTAAAATACGAGTAATTTGCCAAAATATTCAAAAATATTCATTCGAGATATGATGCAAATTTCCAAGTCACAAATAAGCATATTCGATTGAAAAAGTTGGCTCGAGTTTAGCAAAGAATTCTAATTTATTTTAAGGTTTTTTGGTAATCGGCCATTTGCAATCTGAACTAGTGGGGGGTCTGAACCCAAAATTTTTGAAAAAAAAACTCGATCTGTTTTTTGTCAATTCAATATCGGGTTTATGTACTACATAACTATAATACTACTACTTATATTATAGTAATAGATAGTAGAGTGTATTCATCATATTTATTTACTTATCCTCATTGAACATTTACATTTAACTTGGCCATTATTTAAAAAAAAATATACTCGAAATGTTTACAATATCTCAATATATGTGCACTTACACTTACTATTATGTATATGCTCTAAAGGGTGTTTTTACTTTCTTTTAAAATGGTGATAAAATCGCCGTTTGAGAGCCCATTAACAATAATTTTTATGACTATTGGTCCATTCTAAACTCTTATAATACTAATACTCATAAGCATAAATGTTTAAATGTTATGTACCTATGTATGTATAAGTAGTACTTGTAGTACAGTATACGTTATAGAGATAGTAATTTGACAAGTAAATTGTCAATCAAATGTCGGCACTTGTGCCCTATGGCACGGGTAATGGCCATTTAACCCACCTATTAGCAGCCCAATAGCAAAATCCATATAAAACTCCATTTAAAAACCACTTATATAACATTCAATACTCTGTACTACAAGTATCCTATTAAATGTAACCTGAGTTTTTCATAAGCTTTCAAATTGAATGCTAAGTTTAAATACATTTTACATTTACTATACGGATTATGAGCTGAAATGCGATTTTACTGAATTTATTTTGATTGCCAGAAAATTGTCAAAAAATAATAAATTTTTTTGCTCTTTTAGCCTAAATAGGCGGAAATTTAGCTAATTTTCGTAGGATTCTCTATTTAAGATAAATCGACTTATTAGGAGCTGAAAATGCGATTTTTCTGGTTATTTTTTGATTACCTGAAAATTGCCAAAAAAATGGTCAAAATTTTTGCTCAAATAGCCTAAATAGACGGCAATTTAGCTAATTTTGCAAGATACTCATTGATGGTGTATTTTAGGAAAAATCGGCTTATTAGGAGCTGAATGAAGGATTTTTGATTAACAAAAAATTGCCATAAAATGGTCAAAATTTGTACTCAAATCGACTAAATAGGCGATGATTTAGCTTAAGAAAATTGAATAAGAAAATTGTAAATCTAATTTTTAGTTTAGCTAAAAAATAATTTTGATAATTTTTAGCTATTAGAAGATAGTTTTTCAAACAATGAAACGAAAATGTAAGTATCTAAAAATGTATAGTCAAAGAATTTTAGGGAAATTTTCAAAGTTTTATTATCTGTTGAGTTTGAGTTACAAATTTGAGCTACTGTATTAGCTTTTTATTGATGCTATTATTGCATTACATTTAATATAAATTTTATGAAAGAGTTTTGTAGTTTTTTTATAGCTTTTTTGTGTATGTATTTCTCACTCTTGAGTAATACATAAGTATTTACTATGGTGCATACCTTACCTACTTTAGTTAAATAATCATCATGATTTTATTGAGTTGTAAATGTTTTTGGCTGCAGTTTTATGAAACCTCAATGTCATCGTAAAACCCAGAGAATTCTTTACGAGCTCGATTCTCGATAGTCGAGAACGTACACCAAAAATTATATGGCCCTTTTGATTGACACTTGACTTTGACTCGGGCTGCTTGATTTCGAGAATCTGTTCCCTATACATACATACTTATTACACCAAGAAAAAATACTCAAAACCTCAAAAAACCAAAATATTTCCATTTATACAAAATTAGTAGACTCTAGTATGGTATTTTATAGCTCTTAATTAACCCATTTTATCCTATTATTAAGCTAAAAATAATCTTAGAAATATCAATCCAAATCCAACCTAAATTCTAAAATACAAAATTTTGATATTTTTTTTTAGCAAACTGAGTATTTGCTTGTTGGCTCACTTTGTTCAGCTAAATGGGCCTACATTAGCATTTACTTTTATTTTATTTTATTTTATTTTGCAAACATAAATACTCACTACTATTATTATTGCCATTCTTTTCAACTACACTTGTACCTTACAATACTATTATACTAGTAGTAGTACTTGATACTTGCATTTTCAATCGCTTATACTTGCTACTACAAAAAATACAACCTTGACTTGAAATTTTTTCATTCAAAATTCAATCTCAAACACGTACAGATACATTACTATGCTGGTATTCAAATGATTTTCAAAGTAAATTTTTTAATTTAAATGCTAATAAATATACATTCCTATACTTAAACTATAATTTGATTTGAATACTGTGTATACTGTGTAATGTAGTTAATTATAATAATTAATGACTGGATTCGATTCAGAAAAACATTAAAGGTCAGATTACATTTTAAGCAGAATTTGTTAGATGGGAACTGATAAACGTAATTTAACACTCGTGTGAGAATTTTTGCATTTTGCAAAGGCCTTGAATTAGTTCAGAAATTGAAATTTCTCATTCGACAAACATATTCAATATTTTTCAAAATTAAGTTGAAAATTTCGTTGAAATATTAAGTCATCTAAATTAACTTTGATTTGATGGCATAATTTTATGAGATGTGTATTTTCAGATATTGAAATTGAATAGTATTTTGGCAAATGATTTGAAATTAGAAATTCTTATGTGGTTTCTTACATAGGTACTTTTTTCCAACTGATACATAATTGGATATTTTTTCTAAATAAAATTTACATCATTACGAGTACAACAAGGTGTATAGTCATTAAATTGAACTTGAAATTGGATTTCAGACTTTAGTTGTAGATAAGGAGGTCAAAAAAAAACTGGGATAGAGTCTACAGAATATACACTATGTGTGTCTAGTTTAGAAAAGGACAAGTCAAGCGAGTTTTTTCATCATAATTTATATCTATCAAGTTTAACAATTTATATAGGCGACAAACCAAACATAATCTAACACAAAATACAATACAACAAGCCAAACAAGGTCCACTGACGAGAAGGAAAAGAGAAAAAAAACACAGAAAACTCGAGAGCAACAATTCTCAGATTTTTCAAGATGAGTTCTCAGCCGGCCGAGTTGAAACCCCGCCTTTTGCATAAGAAAGTCTAGAAAAATCCATTACATATACTCGTACCATTCCAATGGCATTTGGAAATACATTTGAAATGAAATTTCGATCAATTAAAATGAAAACATTTAAATTTAATTGTACTTTAGATAGGGTTATTAGAGTGGAGATAAGAATCGGAAGTGAAAATTGCTCTAGATGTAAATTAACTGTGCAATTCGCACTTTTAAGGCGACGAAAAACGCCCCATTTGAATTATTATGAACAAGTATACCTATAAATTGTAAATTTCAAAATTTAGATACAATTTAGCTCTCATTCATACTCTAGTTCCAATTTCAATTCTAATATTTCATTGAAAGAAAATACATAAGTACCCTACTAATAATAAGTAATACCAAACTTGAGGTCTTGAAATTGAATATTTGAGCAATAATCAGAAAGAGACAAAATGTTCAAAATATTTAAACAAAAATTCTACAAATTCTCTTTTTTGAGATACCATAAATTGTAATTTTTGGGTGAAATTAATCGAAAAGTAAAACTGACCATAATTTCCAAAATTAAAAGATGAATCTTTATTAAAAATTTTGGAAAATTTTGCTCTAAAAATTTTGGTTTAGCATTTTGTTTAGAAATTATTATTGGATTTTTTACAGCAAGTGATTCAAAATCGAGCTTTTCTGATTTTGTAAACCTAAAAATAAAAATTCTATCTACTCGTAGGTAATTTTGATAAGTAACAAGTTGGGAATTGCGGTTTTCTCTTCTAATTTGAGAAAATTTGATCAACAATCGAGCTGGGATAGTTTAAACAATTTTACAAATTAAGAATGGTGAGAAATGAACAAAATTGAATAAAAATAAAAATGCAAAAAACCACAATTTTTCTAAAAAGTTGGAAAAAATGCCATTTGCCTAATACTTTATGCCTTTCTTCTCACCATAGAAGAGCCATTTTTTCCAACATTTTGAGTTGAATAAAACAACTTTTATTTTGCTTTATTACTCTAGTACTACTACTTGTAATATACATGATATACACATAGTGTGTAATGGTTATATTATAGTATGTGTACAAGTTTTACTGGATAAAATACATAGCTCTAATGGTTGGATAATAAATTTTAAATATGTGTTGCACTGGCTCTTACAATTGAATAATTCTGCATTGCATGACTGCCCAACTTGTTCAATTCAGGTTCAAAATTTCTCTGGAAATTAAATTATTTCGATAAGCCCTGCCTAGATATGTACATGTGTGTAATTACATAGGTTTTGCGAAAAAAAGTCGGTGCTATTATTAATTTAATTACAACTTTCTGGACTCTGGTTGTGGTTGTAAATACTTTGTAAAATGTTCTCAAAACACGACGGAAATTACAAATAAAAAATCCAAGATAAAAACATTAGAAGTCTACCTTAGAAGTCTATCTAACCTATAGTTTGAAATCTATTTTAACAGAATGACAAAACACCTAAAAAACCCTGATATTTTAAGAAAAATTAGATTTTTGAGATAATTTTTTCTTGCCTACTATCTAGTATAATCTAGAAGTACTGATATGTCTTGTGTACTTGAACATATATTTATACATTTTTTTTAATCAATTCTTAAATTAGAAATAAATTACTTGAAATCATGCAATCTCCTCTCTCTATAAATAATTCATTTATTCAAATATTATGAAGCTTTTTAAGCAAGAGTATACCAAATTAATTCATATATTCAGTCAGTAGTAAAAGTATCTAGTAAATATACGAGTAGTATACCATTTACCATTAGATTTACATTTGAATTTGAATTTATTAGTTTATAAATATGTATTGTTTTTCGTGTAGGTGTTGTAAGTTGTAATTTAGTTGAGTAGGTTTTACTATCCTTATGATGGTAGATACTGATAGATAGGTTTCTTCTGGTTTATTTTTTAATTTTCGATGATGGAAATATCGAATCGATTGGGCGTTTTTTGAGAAATTATGACCTCCTTTGAGATATTTCTATCCTAATATTGATTGTACATATACTAATATACAAGTTGAAATACTCCGTAAAGTAAATCAAGTTACAAGGTATAACAAGTCTATAATGATGACTTGATCTCTTAAATAGGTTTCAGCCTAAGGCAAATACCCAAAATTATTATTCTACCGATAGATTTTTGAAAAAATCAATTCTATTTCCAATCATCACATCACAAATATCCTACTTTTAATAATTTGAGCTCAAATTCTACTCTTTTAGTGTCAAAATCAAAAGTATCCACAAATCTTTAAGCTAAAAATATAATATAATTTCGAAAAAGGATCTATCCGGCTTTCAGGTCTTCGCATATTAAACCTCATATAAAGGCCAGAAAGCCCATTATAAACCT
>JAQIXA010002988.1:0-15565 GCA_034699045.1 Nanhermannia cf. coronata Gr-Ori-00579 | reverse complement strand
CCTTGAATATAAGTATATGGACGTCATAACGAGGATACTCTCTATATACTCGTATATATGAGTCATCTATCCTGCATAGAAGGATATATTTAACCTCGTTAGAACGGCAGAGTGCCTGACCATTGATCTCTTATATTATATAAATTTACAATAACTAGATAAATTTTGAAAATTATTATTATTGGTTTAAAAATGTAATAAAATATATAAATTGTAATTTAACTAACCTATCTATCTATCTATTTGTTACTCATACCTACATAATTTACTGATAGTAGAGTTATGAATCAGCAGCTTTTAAGTCTCAAATTTTAGAGATAAAATCGGCTTAAAAGCTTGGCTTTGTTTACTTTACCTATGTACTTTATATAGATACATTGAAATCAACGTATGTATGTATCTTCAAATGAAATTCGATAAAATAATCGAATTATTTAACAAAATTTAGCATTTTCATCATACAACAACATCTCTTTATAACGCTACAAATGTACCTAAAAAAGCCAAAATATTCACTACAAAAATATCAGATTATTTGCAATTCCCTAATCTAATATTTATATCCATATATCCTTAAATACAAACAAAGTATCTTTAAGTATCTTGAAATTATTTTATACAAATTTTGACAATACTTGTGATGAAGGAGACTTTATAGAGAGTACAATGTGTAGTATAATTCCTAATATTATACTTGGTATATCTATATCTTCTTATATGAAACCAATCAATAAATCAATTTGACTCAAAATTTTCTTGAAATTTGATCAAAAAACAACAAAAAACCGAGTTTCAATTCTCAAATTTGGTTCAAAATTGATTAAAAATCGATTTTTATGAAATTTTTATGAAATTTTCTGAATTTTTCTGAAATTTCAGATGCAAGATACTTAATTAAATTAAATTTTTTGCTTAAGAAATGCCATATATAGTAGTAAAAGTCTAAAATTTGCAAAATTTGCAAAATGTTTAAAAATCAATATTTGCTCAATTACTTGTAAGAAAATGTTTTCTTTCTAATTTCTTATTTGTAGGGTACTATATAGTATAAGTACCCTATTATTGTACCTTTATACTGAGGATTTAAGTGTATTTTATTGACACAGAATTAAATTATTCATAAAAATGTCCAGTGGGGTCTTAACATGTCGATTTTTGTATCTTATTTCTGGTTAACTGGGTTGTTTATCAATGTCATATTTTAGATACTATAGGAAATTATATTAGTATTAAATGGAGTTAAGGATAGTTAAGTTAAGGTGTGAAAAGTTGAAAAAAAATCGATAATTGAACAAACTTTTATTATAGTACAATATGAAATAGGGGTAAATCATGGTTAGTTTGGATATTTTAGAAATTTAGACTTTTAGACTTAGGATTAGACGTCTTTTTTCTGATTTAACTTGTTATTTTGACCTGAGTTTTTAATATCTAAAGATATAGGCAAGATATTCTAAAAATTAAAACTGGTTCAAACTAAATACAGTTATACAGTTCTAAATTTCAACGTTTCCGAACTATACCTAATCTAAGCCTATATTTAAATATATTTTTTTATATATTAAGTGATTCACTAATGCTAAATGTAGGCGTTAGGACAAATTACACAAAATTATTTTGTCAAAAAAATGAGCAAACTTCAATTCGAAAATTTTACGCAAATTAATTTTTATACATACAAGACTTATGATTGTCTTATAGGTGATTATCGACAAAGACAATACGATATTTTTTAACATGAAGCATGACCTTATGAAATGATATTGAAGCTAACATGATAAAAGCTAATACTAAAATGAATATTTTTCCATTTTTCAGAAAGTTAGCGATTTATTTTATCTGTTTAATAGAGTACAATTTGTCCATTTAGCTAAAATACGCTAAATATTTGGAGAGATTTTGCTGTTAATTTCGTTTTTTTTTTGTGAAATTTAGCTGTAAAGGATCTATTCGGCTTTTTCATGTTACATCTCATATATTAAGACCAGAAAGCCTAAAGGTAACCCAAAGGTAACATTTGGAGAAATTTCGATGAAAATAACATTTTTAAATTTTGCTATTTTGGCGAAATTTCGCTGTAAATGCCCTGTAAATTTAGCTGTAATGGATCTATTCCGCTTTTAAGCCTTTACTATGTTAAATTACCTCATATAAAGGCCCATTATAATCCTGGGGGATAGCCTTTTTTGCTGTAAATTCGAAAAATATTTAGCTGCAAAATTCGCTGACAAAATCACATTTTGGCTGTTTAGACCGGATACCTTTGTGTAAATTATTTATTGTAATTGTAATGTACTTTACTATCTCAAAAAGCATAGTAAATTATAATGTTAAAATAGGATACACCTAGTAATATTTAGGATGAGTAATTGATTTTTAAGTCTGACTGACTCATGCCATATTTATTTTATTTTCATGTTAAAAATATCTAAATACGTAATTCTAAATTGTAAATTGTAATCCTATATAATATCTCTATCTAGTATTTTATCATTATCATTTAAATATTTGAAATTATACAAAAAAATTAGCTCTCAAATGTAAATTTGCATTCAAATCTCCTATCTAATCTTTCCTGGGGTGGTACATAATACATAGAGATAAATATATACTAGAGGTACTCGAAAATAATTTTTTTAGATATATAAACCAACTGGAGTTTCAGATCCAGTCAGTCAGAACCTCACTTAACAAGTTAACAAGGCCAATAACTATTTAATTATTTATACATTTATTTCTATTTCATTTAGTTTTTTTGTTAAATTTTGCTAAATTTTTTGAAAAATTGTTTAAAATGGGTTGTTTAACAAATACTATGAAGTACCTGCTCTTTGCAGTAAACATCGTTATACTCGTAAGTACCTGCTAAATTTCAAAAATTATTCAAAGAAAAGTTCAAAATTGGAAAAATTGCCTATTTAAAATTCTAATTCTAATTACTTAATTCAGATTTTTGATATATGTTAAACCTCATATAAAGGCCAGAAGCCATTTGAATCCAAACATATCCTTTATTAGAAAAATTTAGTTTCTATTTTGAACTTTTATTCAATTCAAAAAAGCTCTGACTTAATGTCATCCCTATTTTGGTTGAATTTATCATACTGGGGTTAAATTAGACCTAAAATATAGTTGTAAATTCAACCTAAATATACCATATTATATTTTTATAAAACTTTATATTTTGATTTTTAAAAGGTATGTGGGATTGCTGTTATAGTAATGGGTGGGATTGGTGCATCGAACAATTCAGATTTTAACAAAATCATCGGCGAAGAACAAAACTACAAGGGGGCTGCATACACACTCATCGGAGTTGGCTCGTTCCTTGTTATCTTCTCCTTTTTCGGATGCTTCGGGGCAATCAAAGAAATCAAATGGATGCTTGTCATTGTAAGCTAAATATTGCCATTTTTTAAAAAATCTGGTAGGATCAGAGTTAATCTTTGGTCTAGTGGTGAGGAGAGCGAACACAAGGAAATTTAGCTAATCTTAAAAAGCTAGAATTTCTTGGTCCCGAGTTCGAATCCATAGCTTGTAAATTTGGAATTCTGAAGCTTTTCAGATTTTTGGCTTCGCGGGCAGAGCACTATATTGCATTTGTATAGTCCATATTGCCCCAAAAACATAAAAATCTAAAAAGCTTCCGATTTTCAAGTTTATGCGAGATTTACAGGTTCTGAAAATCCTAGTTTTGTCCAACTTTTTCAGTTCTCTTCATTGGGGAACTCGAGTTGGCTATGATTATATGTCTCCATTGTTATTCATTTAACAAAAGAAGCTGCAAATCTAAAGAAAAACTTATGTTCTTATGTATGAAAGTCGAGAAATTTAATAATAACAACCTCTTTTCTTTTCCTAATTTAGTACGCCATCTTTCTCACCATCTTTTTCTTTGTTCTACTTATCGCGGGTATTTTGGGCTACGTGATAAAGGGTAATGACTCCGAGGTTAAGGCCGAGATGATCAAATCACTTGAAAAAATTAAACTAGAGGCAGATGTTAGGCAAGGATGGAACGACGTTCAAAAATCGGTAATAAATTAGTATTTAATTATTAATAATTAATTAATATTAGTTAATTATTATTAATTATAAGTTAATTATTATTAATTATAAGTTAATTAATAATTAATTGTTAATTTTGTCCAATTTCAGTTTAAATGTTGTGGAGTTGATAGTTCTGCTGATTGGTTACTATACGCCAAAGATCCAATCCCACAAAGTTGCTGTAAAGATAAGGATGCCACTGTAAGTTTAATTTTACTTTTTATATTAAAATACTTTAAAAAATCATATCATTTCTAAGTAAATTAATAATTAATTATAATCATTTTAATAATTAATTTTAATTTTAATTTAAATTTAAATTAATTATCAACAGTTACCTTGTGAGTTTCATGCTAAAGGCTGCCTGGAACGTTTTATGGATGGCGCTGGCTACGTTGGCGCTGTTGGAATCGCAACTGCTGCCATCATGGTAAGATTTCTAACCCAAATTTCTAAACGTTTTTTTATTTTTGAAAAAAAGACTAAATATTGCAACTATTATAAAAACTAAATTTATAATTTCAGTTTATCGGGCTAATCTTCACCTGTGCTGTGATGTGCAAAAGAAAATCCGTCCATTATGCATAATCTAAATCTAGTCTCTCATAAATTATAATCTTTTAAAACCTACTTACTTTATTATCTTAAATGACTAATTTTTTTATAATTTTGCCCAAAATACATAATATGTATATGTTTATATAATTTTTGTAAAATGTGATAAGACTGTTTAACTTTTAATTTTTAATCTACTATACTTCATGTTTACAATAATGGTTCAGATAAAAAAAATTATATAAAATGTCAATACTTTTTATGGAATTACCCAAAAGGATCGTACATTTTATGTATGTTAAATAAATACAATTTCAAATAGATACATTAATAACACTTTTTTGATAAAAAATTACATTTATTTAATGCTATTCTATATCTCTATTTAGTTAGCAAAACAAAATGAATCAGTCAAATTACTATGATAAAATTTCTCTATAACGTCTCATTTTATAAGGAAAACTTCTCTATAAAGTATCAATAAAAAAGTATTTTGGGAAAATTTGAGTTCTATAATGCTTTTAGAGCAATTAAAATTAGACTTAACTTTAATATCGTTCCTATTTTGGTTGAATTTACCCCTATATATCAGTATTTGTGTAACTGTATGTTTACACTAAAAATAGGTTTTTATACGCAATATTTGTGTTGCGTAAAAATAAATAATCAATTTTTTGTCTCGAGAAAGTTCAAGTGGTGTCATTTTGAAATCCTAGATTTCATAATGTAATTAGATGATAGACCATGGACGAAAACTAGGATTTCAAATGAAAATTAATTATTGCCCCTATTTACTCTCCTTATTCACTGAAGCTGAATATCAAATTTTTTGAGCGCCAATCGGCATAAAATCTATCATTTTTTTTCATTTTTTTTTTACTTTTTTTTCCAAAATAAAATAATTCCAGTTTAGTTAATTATATTAAGCTAATTAAACTTTGACAATCTAATTACATAAAAAAAAGTTTTAATTGCATTTTGTCTGCTGTCTGTCTGTCTGTTAGTCCTTCTGTTTTCTGTCTGATTTGAGTTTGAAGTTTGAAGTGATACAATGGCAATTCTGGTAAGATTTTTTAATGAAACTTTAACTTTTATACACCCATTCACATTCAAACTATTATAATTTTACCTTAGTAACTAACTATTTATTAACTAATTATAATCATTTTTAGTAGAGTAGAAGTGGAATTACCACAATTAGGAATTAGGGGTAGATTAGGGATAGTTAGGAAACTTGAATTTATTCACCTTAAGTTTTCGATTTTTGACTCAACTTTATTTGTCAATTTAATATACATTAATTAGGTAATGTATTTTTTATAAATATAATCTCTTCTGCTACTCTACAGAATTTTGATTATGTAAAAATATGAGGTCAAAGATCAAAATTTGAGGTCAACTAGATCCTCCTATTGGAAAAAAAGGTCCTTTCTAATCTAATCTAAAACATTTCCTAACCATCCCTATCCCTACTCTACCCCTACTTTATATTTTGCATTGCAATTCGGTTTTTTTGTAATTTTCAATTTTATTCAATTTCAGATGTCAAAAGATGATTATGGATTTCTCCTCCATAAATTATACCCGAAGGAATCATACTGGACCAATCCACATATGACCATCGACGAAAGTAATTAAAATTACACAATTAGACTTAATAAATAAAAATTTTGACATTTTGACCTTTAAATTCCCTTATTTTTGTATAGAAATGATGGAGATTTGTTCTTTATTTGGACTGGCTCGAGATCCACTAATTGTCATTGTAATTGATACCTATATTTTAAATGTTATTTTTTTATACAAAATATCAATTTATTGATCTATAACTTTAAAGGGTGAAGGTGATGGAGATGTTGATGATGAGATTGAATTTCAGCTAAATTTGGCCCAAGCTCTCAAAGTTGTGCCCAAAAAATTTGCTGAATTATGTCAAGAGGAAAAAGCCAGAGGGGCCATTTCATCCACTTTATTGGAGGTCAATTCGAGGTCAAATGGTGACACAATCATACTCGATGAAGATAATAATATAAATGTACTTAATGCAGAGGACATTTTCCCTGATGCTGAAATTAGTATTATTAAAAAACCAAATGCTGTTGAAGATGGTGATGAAGATGATCTCAAAAATAATTCTACAAATGGTGGTGGAGATGCTGAAGGTGGATATGAAGAAGATGATGATGAAGCTAAATCTCAAGCATTTCGTCGTTCTGTCTTGGATCAATTGATGCAATCTTTCGTAATTATTTTTTTTACATTCTTTACCTATATACCTTATGGTAATGCGACAACTGATCGAAAGACAACTGGTCGAAAATACAAATCTTGAGAAAATATTTGAATTAAAGGGTTAGGAAAAATAGATTTGAAAAATTTCTGATTCAAGCTAGACTATGTTTTTCATAATTTCAGACCTCTAGGCCAACAAAAAAGTCCTCAAAATTTCCAAAATTTGACCCAAAACATCTTTTTTTCTAGAAATATTTCAAATTTTTACAATTCAGAGAAAACGATCAAATTTTTAAAAGCAAAAAAAACAGCATTTTTTCAAAAATTAAAACATTAAAAAGTACTTATTTTAAAGCTAAAAAAGCAAATTTTAAAAGGCAATAATTGTGGTTCCTAGATAATAAACAATTTCAATCAGTTGTCGCTTTTTATTCGATCAGTCGTGTTTTCTATCAGTCGTGTTTTCGATCATTTGTCGCCAAAAATTTATTTTTTGATCAGTCCTGCTTTCGATCAGATGTCATAGAATCATAAATTATTTACAAAATTACCATTTTTATTATTCTGACAAGGGAACAGACACCTTGGTGTATCTCTGGACTTTTTTTTGTCAATTTCACAAATTCTCAAAATTTGTCTTATTCTTAGGATTAGTAAAATACCATAAGAAATAGAGTCAATTTTATGGTGATTTTGATCGAGTTTATTTTCTAGAAATTTGGAAATTGACAAAAATTATTTTAGTTTTATTGTGATATGTCACATATATAAGGACATAGAAAAACCTAGGTCTGTTCCCTTGTAACTCTTTAGTATAAAAACTACGATTAAATTGTACAAAATGGCAAATTATTTTAAATTTTTATTATAGGAAGAGGATCTTGTAGTTGATTCAGAGGAGGAGGCAGAAGGTGAAGGGATGGAAGAGAAAGAGTTAGCTGAACTCAAACATATCAAAAGTCAAATTGCCAAAGGTCGTGAAATTCTTAGCAAATCCAAACCAAATAAAAATGATGATCTACAATTTCAGACACAATTTGATGATTCTGATCTCGTTTAATTCCATCCATCCACATGTAAATTTCTTACTTTCTTTTATACCCTATAATTATAATTCTACTAAGGTATATAAAATAAATTATATAATCAAGAACTTAAGTACTTTCATATCTATTTTTTGTCATTTTTTTAAAATTACCAAATAGGTAGATGTACATATTTGTTAAAATTCAAAATTTTCTTATAACTTTTCTATAAAATTTTACTATCCAATCTAATTTTCCTATCAGTTATCTATATGTATGTATGTATAAGGCCTATCTATTTGGTGATAATGATAACCTGTAATAATTAAATAATGCTCTAAATACGAAAAAAAGCAATCATTCTTTTTAATTTTTATTCTATCATAATCATGATTTAATACCATCAAAATACATGCAATTTGCATTAGAAAACTTAAAATTTTTAAAAATTTCAAGTTTTTGTAATGTTAAATTAACACAAATAGTATTATAGATATAAGTTATAAGGGATCATGATCTTAATCTTGTAGGGGTATATAAGGGATAGTTAAGAAATATTTTAGAAATTTTAGAAACTTTTTACTGACAGTTATGATTATGTCGATCTAGTTGATGTTTTCATTTATGTAGACACAAAAAAATGGCCAAGTTGGACGTGAATATCTACAAAAAAAAGCAAAAAAAAATTATAAGAAAAAGTCATTTTTGACCAGGGATGCATGCATATATGAGAGTAGGAAATTTCTTCCAGATTGGTTTTTTTGGCATAAATTGATTTTTGGCATAAAAATAAGAAATTGAGATTAATTCGGTTCTATAGTAAGTTAAATACGCTGTTTCCTAATACCGGTTCTGTTTTACCCGGGAGTTGATATTTAACCCCGAAAATCGGTTTTTTCTCGAAAAAACCGATAAAAAAACCGATTTTCGGGGTTAAATATCAACTCCCGTGTAAAACAGAACCGGTATTAGGAATCAGCGTAGTTAACTTACTATAGAACCGCATTAATCTCAATTTCTTATTTTTATGCCAAAAAATATTTTTATGCCAAAAATTAATTTATGCCAAAAAAAACCAACCTGTTAGAAATTTCCTACTCTCATGTATGCATCCCTGATTTTTGACAAAAAAATAAATATGAAATATCTTACCACCATCTTCGAGGGCTTTAAGATTTGCTTCTTCGTCATTGAATCCAAAGCTTTTGAGGATATTGAGCTCATTTTTGAACTTCTTCTCAGGTGAAGTCTCCTCTTCTGAAGTCTCTTCTGAAGTATCTGCTGAAGTTGATAACTTTAAATAATTTTTCAAAATCTTTGATAAATCATTTCCATCATCTTCAGCTTTTTCCAAAGAATTTGAAGCAGCTTCATCGATGATTTTCTTCCGGGTTTCAAGGCCTTCTTTTGGACTTTGTGCCAATGATTTGAGGATTTTTCGGCAATCTTCTGCCGCAAAAATATCCCCAAATACATTTGGCAAAAGGTTAACGACAACTTCTTCAAAATATTTCGAGCTCAAAATATTTTTCCAAATTGGTTTGTTGAAAATCATCAATTGTTCTGGATTAATCTTGGCTGATTTACTCAAAAATTGAATTAAACCACTGACTTCTTGATATCTGGTCATGAAATCTCTTCCATAAATTTGAAAAATTTCCAGAAGTGCTCTGTTAGCACCCTCATCGGTGGATTCCGGGAATTCTTTATGCAAATCATCTATATTTGAATTTGGATGGATAGAGAAGTAATTTATCATCTTAGGAATGTTGGTGATGCATTTGACGAGTTTTGGAGTTGCTTCGAGGATTCTTCGTACTTCATCATTGGTCTTTAAAAGAGCTATAATTTGATTTGGTAATTCCTCAAAGATTGTGGTCCAGGCTTCTGCTAATTTTTTGGCATGATTCTCTGCTTCATCTGTGGAGGTAAAAAAAAAATTTAAGGCTCGATGCCCCATGCACGTAAAATCTAAATTCTGCCACATGTTATCAAATGGCCTTTTTGGGTTGGACTTTGTTCGAAGAAATCTCATTAAGGGGGCAAATACAGATACGTAAAGTCTAAATTCTGCCACATGTTATCAAATGGCCTTTTTGGGTTGGACTTTGCTCGAAGAAATCTCATTAAGGGGGAAAATACAGATACCTAAAGTCTAAATACTGCTACATGTTATTAAATATTAAATGGGCTTTTTTGGGTGTAATTTGGTGTAAGAATTCTCTTTATGTACTCCATGTAGAGACTTTTTTTTTTATTATAGCCGTAGATATACTGCATATGTTACCCATTGCTATATTCTTCGAATTTTGATAAAAATTCAGGTATATACAATGTAATAAAATAAGTAAAAAAGATTAAGATTACTTTTTATTACATTGTACATATATATGTACCTGAATTTTTATCAAAATTCGAAGAATATAGCAATGGGTAACATATGCAGTATGCAGTATATCTACGGCTATAATAAAAAAAAGTCTATACATGGATTACTTAAAGAGAAGTCTTACACCAAAGTTCCCCCAAAAAGGCCATTTGATAACATGTGGCAGAACTTAGACTTTAGGTACCTCTACGCGGGCCCTTATCAATAATTATGTACTAGAGCTAATGTAGTTGAAAGCTATCGACCAATGTTTCTAAAATTTCGCATTTTTTTGGCAAACGAAATAAAATTAATGGCTCAGGCCCTGAGGGTTTGATTTTAGCTTAATATGGGTGAATTTGATCATTTTTAGGGTGAAAACAAAACCAATTTTGGGGTGAAAATAATCTGGCGTAAAAAAGAGTCGAAATAGGGTGTAAGTTTAATCTTAAGTCTTAAAGTAAACTAATTAACTTTTGACTCGAATGTTTTGGGTCTAAATCTACTATCTTATTACAAACTACGTATATTAAATTCTAAAATGAGCTTTTTTACTACAGACCAAACGCTATAGAAAAGTTGAATAGTACTTATCTTTAGGTACTATTGTTTAAGTGCTTGCTTCGCTCGCACAAATTAGCTCAGAATTACGCTTATTTCATAAGAAATTCACGGATTTTTATCAAATTTTTGAGATTTTTTAAAAAAATTTAGTTTCTGACCTATGGATAACATATTTTATGTACTTATATTAGTAAGTTTAGAATTGAAATAAGTAGGCAATAAAATTCTAATTTAAGATTTTTTGACAAAAATTTCTTACCATTTGGGACTCCATGAGTTGGTGCTCCAGTCACGAGTACAGCAAAAGTGCAGAAAGTAGCCAAAATTATGCACAATTTTGTCATTTTTTGGGTATTTTGGGTATTTTGCTTCTAATTTGGAAAGATAGAAAAATAAATAAATATTTTAAAGAATTAACTTTGTTCTGCTGTACGTATACATAATGTACTATATAGTATTGTAGTACTAGTATTGTATTATGTAATACTTAAAAAGAAAGGTAGGTAATAAAAAATGCTATTTTTAAGTGTACGAGATATCATTTGTAAAAATTTAAAATTTTTGATTGATAGGAATTTTGTTTAATGATTTTTGTATTGTATTTAATTTTGAAATCCTGGATTTCACAGTAAGAAGTAAATGTTTAATCCAAGACCCTGCATGATTTGAAATTGTCCCTACCTTGTATAGGGCTAGAAAAAATTATGAATTTTAGAAATGAAAATGTTAGCAAACCTCAAGGTATCCAAGTTTCCAAGTCCTTTTAAATGTATTTTGTAAGGGACTTTTTTCAAGAATTTTGTCTCAAAATCACAAAAAACTTGATATTTTTTATAAAATATTTTTTAAGACAAAATTGAGTACAAGTTATCAAGTCAAAGTGAGTTTATAGATTATGGTACAGGGAGATAATATCCCGGGTATTTAACCTATTGAAAGTTGACTTATTGCAAATTTGCAATACCTATGTGCATTTATCAGTTAATATTATGTATCTACTATACAGTATAGTGTAATCTATCATATTATATCATGTCTATAGTATATTATAAACTTGGATAATTAAGGATTTTTATTTTAAATTATCCATTATAATTTACCATACCTTATATAAGTATTCGATAAAATTAGTCATTTTTAAGTTTTAAACTTAATTTAATAGGTACCTATACATAATATATGTATATTATTATGATGTTAAGTATTTTAGAATTGTATGAGGAACACGATGTCATAAATGGGATTAAATACTGGGAATTATTGACCAAGGTTATTTCCTGGTCCAGGACTAATGGTAAGAACCGAATGCCTAATGCGGGTGACGTGTATACTCGGAATTCCGTATGACTTTTAATCCAATAAATATTTTATGACTTATCGAATTGTGTGAGGAACACACGATGTCCCACTAATTAAAATTAATTCTGGGGAAATGGCCTTGTAAGTGCAAGAAAACTATTTATAATTGCCCCTTATATAATACATATAATCTATTAAGAAGGTTAAAAAAATATTTAAATTAATCTTTGCCCAAAATTACAGGGATAAATTCATCCCTGGAAAATTCAAAATTCAAAAAAATTAACTAACTGGCATTATTTATAATACGAGCATTCTAGTATGTATAGCTTTAAGATTAGTATAATTTGTATACAAAATTCATAAAAAATATGTAGGGTATTCCAATTCCAAATGAAACTGAATTATAAAAATGATTAAAATTACCCTAATAATTATATTCTTTGGACTTTCGAATTTAAATTTTTTTAAGGTTTTTGTACCGAATAATGTTAAATTAACACAAAATTTTATCGTTCATTTGATTAATTTGTTAAAGTAAAAAAAATGCTCAAGTTAACAAGAATTAATTAAAATATTGTGATTTAATTGTAAGGATAAAGTATAATTAATTTGGACATTTAAAAATGACCGGATTTGAGTTTTTGCAAAGTGTGTTTGGATTGAATTCTGGACATTTTTCTGGAATGTTGGCAATTTGTGGTAATTTTTCTGGACAAATTTCCATCAGGGCCTGAAGGTTCACAGCATCTCGTCCCAAACATTCATCGTCAATATCTGTTAAAATTTAAAAAAAATTGTTCCCATAAAAGTTAGAATATTTCAATATTTCATTCAATAATTAGAAATAAATGAAAATAATTTTACTAATTGAGATCCAAGAGCGGCTATCTTGGCTGGTAATATTTAAATTCAGGGTTGTTATCGTCATTTTGGGTTCATCACAAATTTGAATACATGTATAATTTCTATATCTTTTAGTGCAATTGACAAGTGCTTGACCAACTGTTCTGTAGAGTGGCTTCACAGTTGACCATGTGTCTTCTTCAGTCGTCGAATTCAATCCAGGTTCAACTGTTGATGACATAGCCGTAGTCTGGTCAATTTCGTCACTTTCGGTTTCAAAAGTCATCGTTGAAGTTGAAGAATCCTTAAAAAATCAAGGTTTTTGGCAAAGGACAGTAGTAAGTTTCCTACGGGCTTTGGCCAATCCCAGGAATATCAAATCTTGCTTATTATTAGTTTGAATTTGAATGCCCTAAAAATGTCGAGTTATTGGACCCTAAAATTGAACTAGGATTAGCCTCTTGCTACATTTCATTAAAAATCGTATTACACTATAATATAAACAGTCTTATAGAGAATATATTGTGAGGAGTTAGAATTTGAATCGTATGACTTAAAACTAATACCGATCTTGCATGAATAACAACTCTAGCTTTGGAATTTTTGAATTTGGCGCCTTTTGAACATTTAAAACCATTTATGGTGAATTTTGGGATTACCATCGAAAGGCGCCAAATTCAAAAATTCGAAAACTGATTAGCTGAGGTTGTTCTTTATACTGACAGTGAGGGAGTGCCAATAGTTTCAAAGATTTTGAAAATCGGTTAACCGGTTAACCGGTTAAATCGGTTTTCACACATTGTCTGGTGAGAACTTGAACAAAAATGTAGAGTCGAGCGGGATTCGAACTCAGGCTTCCAGAGCCACGTCTGAAGCCACGTGCTGATCACTCAGCTACCGAATAATTCTTATCCAAGTCCTTCTAAATGAGATCAACCTAGGCTCTCATAACACTTTTTTAAACTTTGGCGCCAATTTTGCCGGTGTTCGCAAAGGAAATTTTAAAAAATAAGGCAAGTACTTTGTAGCTCGACATTTATAATTTATAGAGCATTCAGACGTCATAATAGGCAGATTTGGTGTTCTAATAACAGAATAGCCAAGGCCCTTAGGAAGCTGGATACCGTCCTTTGAAATATTATCTAAAAATATCTAAAAGAAAGCTTACCATATCGCATTTAAAATCAAGTTGAAATTCACTAAATTTTTCTGCAAAAATATTGAAATTTTTTTTTTAAATTACAAAAGTTAATTTTACATAATAAATCAATAAGTAAGGTATATAGGGTTAATTACTGTTTAATAAAAAGTCAATTTCTGATCGAAAAACCGAGCTTTGAATAACAAGAATTAAGGTATTAAAAGATAGGATGAGCAAAATGCAAATAAATCCACCACCAAATGCAAAAATCCATTTGTCTTTTTCTGATATTTTGACCTTGTTGACCTCTCTACTTGGACTTCTCGCTGGGGGCAAAGTGACCCTTATTTGACCTTCTTTTACGCCAATTTTCTCACACTTTTCTTCTCGTATTGTTGGTAAAACCTTAAGAAATTACTTATTTTATTACTTAATTAATATAAAGTTTATATAATAGAAAATTTACCATATTTTCAGAATTTTATAAAACTTATAAAATCAGGCTTTTTTAGCGAATTTTTTGCAACTAAATTTAGCTAATATTGGAATATAACAATGAAATTATGGCATTCATTTGGTCGGATATAAAATACCCGGAAATATTTTTGCTTATTTTTATCAAATTTTTTCAATGTTAATTAATTACACTAATTAGAATACTAGGATTTACTTAACTACTCGATTTAGTCAGTTATTGTGGTTTGAGCTTTTAATTTTCACGAGTTCAAATCCGTCTTATTAGAGATACATTTTTTTCAATTTTTTATTGATATTTTTACCTTTTATAAGGCTAAATAATTACTTTTGGGTCTAAAAATACTAACTATAATACAAATTAGTTTAATTTCACCCTAAATTGGGTTGATTTGACCTTTATATATTTGGTCTAATTTTACTCTTGTATAAAATATACCCAAAATTAAAAAGTGTTCTAGATGATTTCATCGATTTAAATTGAAATTTTTTGCAAATTCTTGCCAATTTTAATCGATTTAATCGATTATGTTTAATTTTACCCCTATTTTGGTTGAATTTACCCTTATATTTTACTCCTGTATGAAATTAACACAAAAACCTAACCTAATCAAGTAAACTAAAATAAATTTGGGTTAATATCTTATATGGAATAAAATTAGACCAAAAATTTAGGTCTAATTATACAACAAAACGAAGTGGAAGCAAATTGAATGTTAAGTGCTCGCTTCGCTCGTCCAATTTTCTTGATAGCTGTAGTTGTATGGTTATATCGTAATTTATATTGAAAATTGAAATTTATCTGAAATTTGAAGGTCAAAATTATGAATTAAAACGCTTTCTGATAAGATAAAAATTATCTCTCGAGATTTTGCATTCATCTAAATTGACAATGTTTATATAATTTTAAAATACTTAACTTTATTTAGTTGATAAAAATATAAATCAAAGTGTGTACTTGACTTGTATATTAAAATTTATTCAAGTTGCAAAATTTAACTAAAAATTATG
>JAQIXA010002987.1:0-15566 GCA_034699045.1 Nanhermannia cf. coronata Gr-Ori-00579 | reverse complement strand
ATTTTCTCTATGAATTCTGCTCTGGGGTAAATAAAGTCAAATTGATAAAAAAAAATTATTGGAAATTGGATTTGGATTTTGGGGATTGGAAATTGCCAAATACACATAGGTAATTCCAATTCCAATTCCAATTCCAATTTGGAATTATTTGGAATGCGGATGTGGAATTTTGTACGAGCCAAGCGAACACCATTGGACTTGGGAATGGGATTAAGTTGACCTTTTAAAGGGTTCCCATGTTAATCTCAAATGGGAAAAAAATCTAAAATGAGTTTTAAAGTTACTTTATGAAATTATTTTTTGTTTTTGAACCATTTGAAGTTGAAGTTGACTTTTGACTTGGCCTCGAAATTTAACTTGTCAAAGTAAGTACTTACCTAATGTTTTCAACTTTGTTAATAATTAATAAAGAGTTAGATAGTTACTTAAATCAAATCCTATTAGTGCATAATCATTATTTTGCAAATTGCAAGGCATAGAATCTTATCTTTTTTATTTGAGTTAATTTTATTTT
The DNA here is from genome assembly GCA_034699045.1 of Nanhermannia cf. coronata Gr-Ori-00579. Lineage (NCBI taxonomy): Eukaryota > Metazoa > Arthropoda > Arachnida > Sarcoptiformes > Nanhermanniidae > Nanhermannia > Nanhermannia cf. coronata Gr-Ori-00579. The sequence continues at coordinate 15,052 of JAQIXA010002987.1, read as the reverse complement.
GTATGTACAGATATTTACTTAAGTTACCTTACTATAAAAGTTACAAATTACAAGAGAGGATATTTATCTTTGAAATGTATGTGATACCTTGTCTATAGATAATTTATACATGAGTTTTACTAAAATTGGTATATAAGTAATATAGTGTATATGTATATTTCATATTCATTTGTCATTTGACTAATATAGGTAGATATGAATAAAAATAAATTAAATATGATTTTAAAGGAATATTTGTAAAATTAAAATTTATGGTTAATCGCATTGATATTGGCTTCTTTTATAATGTTGTTCCAAATCGAAATTCAAATTTCCCTTGCATTCATCAACTTCAACAAAAGATCCATTACCGACCAATTCCAAATTGACCCAGGGTGCAAAACCAAGGATTTCTTCAAAAGGTCTTGTTCGATTTTTAAGTCGGAATTTCCAATGAGCAAATGGGCTTAATATATAGTTACCTTGAAATAAAAAGATATGTAACGATTGTTTAATCCATCACGAAAACTTGTAGGTACTTATACTATATACTCTGTAGGTAAAATGGTAATTATTTGTGAAAAATTTAAGTCTTTGTTAGCCCAAAAATTGTCTTGAAAAGAAACTTAGGATTAGATATAAAATTTTAATGAATTTTAATGTAGGTATTTCGAAATAATTTGAACTATCTACTATTTTTTTTTAAATATATTTGGTTGTCTAATTATTAAATTTTTACCTTCAATCACCTTTTTTAAAGCATTATTTTTCTCGGATTCCCCTTTAAAATATAATGGTATAGATATGCTTGACATTGTATAAACTTTATTTTCAAAATCATATTGAGAATCTCCCATATGAGTCATTTGAACTTGAAAATCATTCAGTTTCTCATCCATTTCGCCCTGTTTATCTGATTCTGGGCCATTTAATTTAAAATTTAATCGGATTTTTGTATGCTTAATAGCCCAATAAGGTATGCTTTTAAAAAGTGCATCTTTCTTGCAAATATCAGCTTTTAGTGTAATCTGCTCTCCAGAAAATAATTTGACGATTTCATGAGAGAAATCCTCACTTTTCCATACATAAAATGGTCGATCTGAACTTCCATTTGTGAAACTTGCATTAGTAAATAAGCATATATCATGATTAGTAACAGCTTCTCGATAATTTTTTAATTTCTTTTCTAAATCTTCCAATTTTCTTATGGCTTCTTCTGAAGTTTCTGAAATATTCCCTGTAAGTGATAATTGATATGGTATATCTTCCAGGTAGATATGAGCAAATGGAAAAACCCATTGTTTAAATGCATTTAGGGCATTTGTATAGTAAATATTTAAAACATTTGATTTGATTTTTAAATGCAATTTGTCGACTTCATTTTGAAGATCTGGGTCAGAAATTGAAATAGCTTTAAAATCAGCCGTATTTACATATGCAAGATAATCCGCCATTTTTTTTTCTTTTTTGAGATTTTCGATTCGATCATAGATGTCTACAAGCATTTTGATTGAATCTTGTAATCTCACGATAGTATGTAAAATATGGGCTTCCTCTTTATCAAATTTTTGATCATCGATCAAAATTTGTATTTGTAAGTTCAAATCTTTCAGAAAATTTTGAATTTTCCAATTTTCAAAATCTAAAGACGCTTGAGATTTATCATGTAGTTGAGATTGGAAATTTTGAAAATTTTCTTCAATTGTGTTGAGCATTGAGAACATTTTGTTGTAAATCATTTCTTCGAATTTTTTTAATTTTTGTGAAACTTCCCGACTTGCTTCTAATTCTCTATTTATTGCGTTCATTTTGGCTTTTTCCAATTTATATTTTGAATAAGTGTTCAAAGCTAAGGTTCCAAAACCTTTCAATTTTCCAATTTTATCCAAAGTTGTAGAATCTTCTGAATCTTCTGCTGATTTTTTGCTATTTTTTCCAGAATTTTTTAATTTGGTCTCTTGGGACTTGGCCTCTGTATAAAAGTCTTTTTTGGTCAAAGTATAGTTTTTCAGACGTTCATTGAATTCTCTTTTTAAGGTCAAATCCTTTGATGAAGATTTATTTTTCAAATCTTGGAAAAGATTAGTCAAAATTATAAATGTATTCTTGATTGTATCTAATCTGTTAGAGTTGAATAATTCTTCAGAAATTAGAATTAATTCAGTTTCAATATCCTTCAGAATTTTTTCGGTGACATTTTTTTCATAGTTGTCTGAGAATTTGAAGAAGTTTTTAATAACACTGGTTGTTGCATCGATGCTCTCCTAATAATTTTTTCGGAATTAGGTAACAAGTAATCTAGCATATTTAATATAATAATTTGTGACAAAATGCTGGGCCAACATTCCAATAAGTTCAAATTCTAAGTGACAATTTACCATATTAATGATACATTATACGAGTAGTATTCCATCGAGTACTATTCCATTTGATTAACATTTAATGGAACCCTTAAAGGGTCCCATTAACCCCAAGTGATGAGGCAATCTGAAACTTTTGTCCAAATGGCATACAGAGATCCTATGGATCCTTAATACCAAATTTGGTTAAGAACCATTGTCCCATGTATCTAATTCTAAATTCTGCCATATGTTATCGAATGGCCTTTTTTGGGGACGTAGATGTAAGAGAACTCTTTAAGTACTCCGCGCGCGTAAAGACTTTTTTATTATATTCGTAGACACGTTTTACATAATTCTGCTACATTACATATGGCAGAATTTAGACTTTAGGTACATGGGACCGTTACCTTAAGATCAGTGCGGTAGTTCTCGAGTTTTCCTCTGAACGAACAGACAGACAGACGGACAAAGTTCAAGCAAAGTTGAATATCTGTAGTACGAGTATGAAAAATGCTCGTAAATTATGCTTAAAGGTACCTTATTATTTTCAGAAATTATTGCCAATCCATCGTAAATATTGTTGATTGCATGAATTCCAGAGATAACAGCAGTGGCAGGCGAAGTAAAAGCCAGGGGTATAGTCATAACCGCACTGCATACAGTTTGAACATGCCCCATAATTTGGAGTAAAACCAACTGCTTTCTCAATTTTTCCCTTTTCCTACTTAATATTTTTTCATATTCAGTACCCTTATCCTGCTCTGCAATCGTCTCAGTAACTAGATTCTCAATCTTTTCCTCTAGTTCATATTCTATAATTTGATTAATTTCAGGAATTATTTGATCCTTGATAATAGACTCAGCTTCAGAAATTTTCTCTTTTGTTTCTTTCTCAAATTCTGATCGAAGATTTTCAATTTTAACATGTCGATCAATATTTTTATAATCTTTAATTGGTCCTAAGCAATTCTCAAAATATCCATTAATATTAATTATTAAATTATTATTTGAAATGTGAAATTTGCTCAAAACTTCTGTATACAGATAATTGAGTACTTTTATCGATTCTGTATCATTCAATACATTTGATCGATTGAGAACTTTTTCCGAAAATCTTTCGTAAAATCTTTTATTTGTTGAATTAACCCGGATATATTGATTTTCTAATTTATGGTATTCATCTATAAGCCCGTATAAATCATACTGTGCATTTAATTCAGTGTTAAGATCAATCCAATCATAAAAATTGTTCAATGTGCTCTTTCGAAATTTATTGAAATTATTTGATAAATTGTCCCTTAAAAAGGCTTTATATTCATTCAAAATTGCATATTTTTTGATTTTATTGGGAGAATTTGGATATTCTATATTTTTCGAGTGGAAATTTGGTTTCCCTGGTTTTCCACACTGGTTCCTTTCGATAGATGGGATCGACGGAAAATCTGTGTTTTTCCACTTGGTGTGCAATCTACTGTCAAAATAACCTTTTTGAATATTACAGGCAAAAAGTCGAGAATCATTTCGAAGACCCCCTTTTCCTTTAAGGCCACCTTGTCCAGGAAGACCATCGAATCCTTCATCGTAAGATAGAAAATTTTGGTAATTTTCTTTTGAAAAAACTGAAATTTCTCCAGAGATACCTCCTTTCCCACCTTCACCTCCATTTCCACCATTTTTACCTTGGTCACCTTCACCACCAAATATCTTAAATAGTTTGTAACCTTTTTTTGGTGCAAATCCATAATAAATGTATTCTTGCTTCGAGTCCAAAAGTCTACTATCATTTATATATTCGTAATCGTCTGGAAATGGAAATTGTTCAGAAAATAGCATATCTCTAGGCTTAGTAGCTTTTTCACGACCTTCCCGTCCTTCACCACCATTTCCACCATTTTGACCTGGACCACCTTGACCACCATTTGCTGATACACTAAATGGAAATCCATATTGTCGAAGAAACACTCCAAAAAAATTTCCAGCTAAAAAATTACATAACAAATGTTTAGAAAAAAAATTAAAGAAAATTTGATTTATCATACCTGGACCGCCTGAGTCACCAGGCTTTCCATGGTGACCTGGTCTAGTTTTTGAGCCATTCTTAGCCTGAAGCTCTGTATGAACATCACCATGTATTCCAGAAAGATCGATATTGACATCATTCTTTGTTACCACAATATTGGGCGAAATTATTGATAGACTAATTTCTCTGCCAATTTTTAATAAATTTCGATCTAGGAATACAGTATCGGTACAATATATTCGGATCTCTTGTGCACTTTCCAAATGTTCAATCTGACTCAAAACAACAAAGTGTCCTTTGACTACCAAAATTGGCTTATTTTCGAAATTTTCTTTTAAATTATATTTTGGGCTCAAAGTTAGTTCCAAAATTGAGTTTAAAGTTTTCAAAAATATGTCAAAATCTGATTTCTTATTAACAAAAATATGTACATCTTCATATTTTGAAATTTCCAAAAATTCTTTAAAATTTTTATGGTTGACTTGAATACCAAATTTGAAATTTTCCTCAACAAAATTGGTTCTATTTTTCTGAACATTATAGGATGAGAGCCAATTATAAGTGTAAGTTAAAAAGCTATGCCATTTTTCAACATGCCGGATTTCGTCTAACGTTTTTTTCAATCTCCATTCAGGCTTTCTAATTCTTTGGGTTTTAAATATTTTTGATGAAACATTGTTACATTCATTCAAAGGAGCTGACAAATTCTAAAAAATTAATAATAAATACCTATAATAATTTATACCTACAGTAAAATATGGTTTAAAATATGGTTTAAATAAATAACTTACATAATTACAATATTTCTCAATTTCTTTCAGATTATTCTTGTTGTCTATAAAAGTTGATATTTTGCTTTCAATTAAATTACAAATTTTATTTTCTAAACTTTTGATATTTCGATAATCAATTAATTCTTTGCAAATTCTGTTATTTGAATTTTGTTGATGTCCAATTAAATCAAATGAAATTGTATGTTTTATATCCAATCTAAAACAGAGTAAAGATAAGTACCCTAAATATACAATACAATGCATACCCTATACATAGGGTATAAAAAAGATATTTCTTGCACATTTTTTGAAATTTAGAAAGCAGTTTTCGAATTGAACCATTTGTTATTTTGTCCTGAGTCTACAAAATTAAGGCCATCAAATGAAATTTATTAAAAAAGCTAAAATTTTTTGATTATTTTAGAAACTTTTAACACGTTTTTGAACAAAATTCTAGAAATTTTTTGATAAAAAATTGAAATCTTGTAAAATTTTCTAATTTTTTAAAAAACTTTTTCAAAATAATTTCATTACCTAATCTATCTTTCAAACCCATAATTATCAATTGTATTTGACTAAATCCTGACTCGATGAAATGAATATATGTATCCTGAATCAAAAAACTTACGGTTTTAAAAAATGCTGAAAATTTGATTGATATTGAAAATGTGAGATTAAGTTGATTTCTTGACCCTCCAATGTAGTATAATTTAATTTGTCAGCTATATGAACAGATCCTGAATTTGAATTTGTCACAGGCATTATGTTAATCCATTGTTTGAACTTTTGGACAAAAATATTTCGAAAATTTCCTTTGAAATTTGCTATAAAATCACTATATTCAGTCATACTTGAGGAATAGTTCAGATATCCAGATTCTTGTGAATATTCTCTAAAATTATAATTTTTTTCAACTAAAGGTGTAGATCCATGGGTATTTCTGACATTAGAAGAAAAATATCTTGTTCCATTTGCAAAACTGGCTCTTATCCAACTATAGCCACAATTTATAAAAAAAAAATAATAACATTCGTTCAAGCATGTAACTAAAGTTCTTCCTTGTAAACCTCCAAGCCCTCCAAGTCCACTAAGTCCATCTAATCCATTTGACCCAGGTCGAGAAGATGTCGAAATTTTATCATAATTTGGTGAAAAAATCTTAATTTTCCCAGGTTTTCCGCCTAAACCTCCGATACCGCCATGTCCGCCTGATTGCCCTTCAGAACCAGGTTGACCAAAAATGAGGTAACTTTTCATGCATCCTAAAATATGAATTGGAAATTGAGAAAATTGACAGGGTTCAACCTAATTGATAGGGTCAATGTAATTAATTATAAAAAATGATTTCCAATAAGTAATTACTACTAGGATTAAATTTACTATTTAGTTAATTGTGCAAGAAAATAACAGACCACGACTTTTGATCTTAAAGGTCGGCTTCAGTGGCAAAGCCAGACTGATGTCGAATTCTGAATTTTCCTATCCCTTGTACTTGCCTAAATTTTATTTTTGATTTATGAAAAAAAAATTTAATTGAGCATTACTTAAAGGGTCCAGATGACCTCAAGAGATGGATATATTTGAACATCTTGTCTAAATAACAATGCTAACTTCTAGACACTATTTAGGGTCCTTCATTCCAAGTTGGGTTAAAATCGGTCTAATAAACTTCAAGTTATTTTGAGAATAAAGAGACAATTGAATGGGAAGTGCCTAATCAGTAATCAGTATTTATAATTATATAAATTAACTTACCTTCAAGTTTTGGATCAAGTTCTTGAAATTTTTGTTGAGAAAATTTTAAGGTTCCATTTTGGTGAAAAGTTTGTAAATCAGGTGTGTAAATATCAAAGACTGTGTCTTCATCTTTAAGCTCTGGCAAAGTGGCATCATAACCGTTTAAGCCTTCACTTCCATCACCGCCATCTTGTCCTAGACCACCTGAACCACCATTTGTAATGATCCTGAAAATATTAAAATGTTAATATAATAAGTCTTCAAGCAAAGAGAGGACTTTCTTTGCTTTTCTGTCCAAATAATTAAAACTACATAATATTAGATTAGGTTTATCCAAACTTAGCATGAAGGACCCTTATAGGGTCTAATTATAGCGCCATTTCGACAAATATCAGAATTTTTTTAAATTTTTTCTTACATTAGTGGATATCCATTGTGTCTGGAAAATATCCCGAAAAAGTTTCCACCCGGACCACCTGGATTCCCAGGTTTCCCATCATCTCCAGGATTATTTTTCGCACCATTTTTAGCTTTCCTTGTAGCATGAGTTTGACCTGAATCTCCAGAAAGATCGAATATAATGTCTTCCTTTGTCACTTGGATATTTGGGCCAATTATTGTTAATTTTACATTCTCTCCAATTCTAATTATATCACGATCAATGTATATTGTATCTGATGAAAAAATTCGAATGTCATTAGCATAATCCAGGTTTTCAATTTTGCATAAAATTATAAAAGATCCTTTTACAATTAAGATTTTAGTATCTTGATCAAATTTTTCAGAATAATCAGATCCCATTAAAACTTCCAAAATTGAATTTAACGATTCAAAAAAATAATTTTGTAAGGAATCCTCCAATAAATGCGGATAGAATTTAAGTTGAGAATCTTCATTATATTCGGATATTAAGTGATTCAATTTATCTTGAAATGATATCAAGTTATCTGATCTTATATCAATTTTGTCAATCTTGATAAATAGAGCCAAATAGCTGTGCAAAAGCAAAATATCCTCAATTCCTTTGAAATTAATTTTTTCAAAATTTTCATGCTCATATTCATTGGTTTCGCCCCAATTGAAATTTTCCATATATTTTTCCATATCGGCGAATAGTAGATATTTAATTCCCATTTGATATTTTTGAATTTTGTATAAAGATAGAAAATCGTATAAATGTGATAGGTAACTATGCATTTTTCCAAAGATTTCAATATGGTTTTTAATATGATCTAAATGCTTTATCCATTCGTCTGTCAGATAGTAAAATTCTTCATTTTCGATCAGTTTTGTGCGATTTTTTGATAAAATTAATGTATCCCAGTGTTTACAGTCCGTCTAAAAAATTGCAAAAGAATATTATATATCCTATATTCGGATTTCAGGCCTTTAAATGTTAAATTTCATATAAAGATTAAGCCCATTATAACCCCAAAATATATATTTTTTAAATTTATACCAGAAATATCACATAATCGTATAGAAAAACCAATAAAAATATGATCAAATATATACAATAAGGGTAGATTAGGGATAATCCGGAAACATAATTGAAATATAGACAGCCTTTTATCAGATTTACTTGTTTTTATTTTGATTTAAAATTAGTATATAGGATGCAAAAAATTCTCATAATGTCAAAGTCCATATTATATTTTAAATATCCTTTCTGAACTATCCGCAATCTACCCCAAAAGATTTTGTACTAACCATAAATGCATGATATTTTTAATTATTTAAAAATTGTAACTTACATTATTACGAATATGATGTCTTTTAGAGGAGAGGTAAGGCCTAAGACAATGTATTTGATTGCATGGAAATTTTAATTTCACACTTGGCTCATCATCCTCGAAAAAAGGAAATTCAAAAAGTTCTGAACAAAAAGTTGTTTGAGAATTTATGTTGATATCAATAGTAGTAACAGACACTGGTAGGCTATTTACAAAAAAATATATAATAATATGAGTGTTATAATAAGTAGGGTAGGTATATAAAGCAAGGCAAGCTATTTAGGGTTTTTAACCTAAATTGACTTTTTAAAACCTAATTTGTACCAAAAATCTTGAAAATTTTCAGTTTATACGCCAATTTTACTATTTTCCTACTTTTTTAATTTGTCTAATCCTAAGTTTTCAAAACCAAAATATTTGCCTCAATTTTTTAAAAACAATTTTATGGTTTTTGATATAATTTTGAAAATGCTGTAAAAATAATATTATCTTATTCTTTTTAATAAAGTATATTCGAAAATACAGCTAACGTTAGAAAATAATTATAAAATACTCAAATATGATTGAAAGTGTATGTTTTAAAGTCAAAATTGTTTAGATTTTAGTCGCCTAAATCGCTAGTTTTCGTAACCTTTTTAGTATCTAAACTTGGTTTTTTAAAAACCTAAAATTCCTTTTCCTGGTTAAAAGTTATTAGGGTATTTTATTTAATATTTAAAATATTACATTTTAAGATTGAAAATATTCTGAGGGTCCTTGGGATATGTAAAATTTAAATACAATTTTACAAAACGGTCCTTGTTGTACATTGATGAATGCAGATTCCTTTCATAATAAAACCAATCTGAGTCTTGAACTGCTGAATAATCAATAATATTTTGAAAAGTTTCAACTTTTTCTTCAAAATTGTGACCATTTGCCCCAAAATAAGTAAGAGATTTACAAAATAATGTAAATATGATTATATAGTTGAATAATCTTGGCAGCATTTTCTTGTAAAATAATATAAATTATAGATGCACAAATTGAGATTAAAATTTGATTAAAAATTGCAATCAAATTTATACCTAAAATTTTGCTATAAAAATATAAAAAAATGTACATTTATGAATCTTATCAAAAGTTACGGTCAAAAAAAAAAACAAACCCTAATTTACAAATAAGCTCTCATTCAGTGTTGTTGAAATGAAATTATCATATAATATACATATATACAAGGGTATCTGTAGTTTAGTAATGGTTTGAAAATGTTTGACCTGAAATTTCTAAATATATAGAGATAGACAAGATATTTTCAAATTAATTAAGAATATCTTCGTAAGCTATCCCAATCTAAGACAAGCCCATTATTTATGTCAAAAATTCCATTATAACATAAATATCTATAAAATTTCAATATGCAACAAAAACTTGAAAATTTCCAACCCTGGATATATTTATAAATATCCAGGATTCTCAGAAATTAGATTAGAGATCAAGGAAATGTGTATTGGCAAAAGTTAATCTTTTAATAAACTGTATATTTATATACTTGAACTTTTGCGTTGGGTCAATCAAGTTCTTAACCAGTATAATCATATTCGTAAAGCTTTTACTTAAGTATACTAGTAGATAATAGGTAGATAAAAAAGCTAATAAAAATTGACATTTATTTGCAAGGCTATCTCTGGAGGGGTGTAAAGGTTATAAGTATAAGATAAGACATTTTAAATATATTTTTATAACTGTACTTTTAGCTTTTACTATAAATATTATGTATATTAGATACTTATGTATACTGTGTATACTAGTCTTAAGAGTATTTAAGAGTTAGGTACCCTACTACAAAATTGTAAATAATTTTTTTTGTATAAATTAGGTACTAAAGATTAGTAACTAAATTATAATACATAATACAATATAAAACAATTTGACTAACAAGGGCAAGTTTTAGCCTGTTTTTTCTAGATTTTTAAAATTTTGTGATTAATCGGTCAATTTAATCCTAAAACTATCCCTGATGACGGGAAAAAAATCCACCGCCAAAAAAACCGTAGTTATCCAGGGCCAAAGGGCCCTGGATAACCGCCCTATGCTTTTACATGGTGACCATTGATTTTTGGCTAAAAACTAATGTTTTCCAAAAATTGTGTAAAAATGATTTTAGGGATAACTTTTTAAGCTCTTTCGATGGCACAGACCATTTTTCAAAATTCCTTATAGTTTTCGAGTTACACGAGCGTATATAGTTGCATTACAATTATATGGTCAAACTCGAAAACTATAAGGAATTTTGAAAAACGGTTTGTGCCATCGAAAGAGCTTAAAAAGTTACCCCTAAAATCATTTTTACACAATTTTTGGAAAGCATTGGGTTTTAGCCAAAATCCATGGTCACCATGTAAAAGTATAGGGCAGTTATCCAGGGCCCTTTGACCTTGGAAAACTCCGGTTTTTTTGGCGGTGGATTTTTTTCCCGTCATCAGGGATAGTTTTAGGATGAAATTGACCGATTAATCACAAAATTTTAAAAATCTAGAAAAAACAGGCTAAAACTTGCCCTTGTAAATATAAATTATATAAGTATCATGCATATTAAACATACATATTATTAAGTTTAACCAACAATTATATTTTTTACTCTAAAGGCTCACCTACGAGTTACATGACCATAAAAATATCTAAATAATATGTATTTCAACTGTCATATTCGTATTTTGAATTTTGTGATATATATAAAAAAGTTAATTTGGCTTATCAAAATGTTTCATAAATTTATCACCTAACTTTCATTCTCTTAGAATTATACATAACAAGTTGTTATATTTAAATGCAGGGACAGGGATTTCAAAATTTAAATTTGCGAGAAAAATACTATATAGGTACTATAATGCAGGTAACTGTTATATCATGCATATTTATCATATTTTCAAGCTTTAATTAGTCATTTAATTACATTCTATTAGGATACTGATAAAGAACTATTTTCATAAAAAAAAATTTAGAATTTAAATAAGTCTTTTTTATTCTATAGTTAGATTTATTAGAGATTATTCTATATTACAAGATAGAAAGAAGTGTTGAAAAATGTACAAAATATTAATTTTGTTGTATTTTTATAATTTCATTCGTCCATTTGACTCATCTCCATCAATTTCAGATGCTTATTTGAATTATAGAGCTCTACTCAACTCCTTGTAAGTCCTGTTTTTTTTAGAAAAAATTCCAAAATTTTCAAAGATATTCATATTTTATTAAAGTTTATGCAAATTTTACAAGATTTTTAAACTCTAAATGATCCCTAATCTACCCCTATACATACTTGTATTTACAGCCCAAATCAAATCCCAGTATCGAAAGAAACTCAAACAAAAAGTCCAATCAAAAAAGGAACAAATTTGAAGGAAATGATTGCAAAATTAAACGAAACTTTGGCAGAAAATCGTCAAAATTCTGAGGATTTTAGCAAAATTTTTGAAACTTTAGAAAATTTACCAAAAATTTCACCAAATATGGATAATCTACCAGACCCAGAACCGACATTTTTACCATCAATAATCCCAGATATGGATAATTCATCAATTTTTTCATTTTTGACACCGTTATTTTCTGGAAATCATAAATCATCTCTAAATCTCGGAAATCATAAATTACTATCATCTCTAAATCTTGGCCCGGATTTACAAAAAAACTTGAAAAAATTGATGGAAAATTCTAAAATTTTATTTCAAGTTCTTCGCTCAGCAACACCAACTTTTGCTGAGACACAAGATGTAGTTTCGAAATTTTGGGCAGTTTTTCGAAAAAAACCAAAAATTGCGAAAGAAATTGTGATGGATTTGTCATCATTAACTAGGGTAAGATTATTCACAAATTCCAAAGACTCTTTCTCTATAAAGTCATAGCAAAATTTCGGTATGTAAAAGCCTATTTATTTTTCATAACCACAAAATGATCTCTAATTTTAGATTTATATATAATTTTTCACAATTTTTTGACACTTTAACATCTTAAAAATTTAGACTTTTTTTGAATATTTTGAAAAAAAAATCCAAATTTTGAACTCTTTTTTACCCTTTTATGCAATTAAAAGAAAATTTTAGAGATTTTTCTGAAAAAGATTGCCCCAATAATTTAAAAAATTGCTACATTAAATGACTATGGTGTATTTTATTAGTAAAATAGATAATTTATTAGACACTTTTATTATTTTTTTTTCCTAATTTAGAATTCAATTAAAGAACAAACCGAAGTTGGGAAAGTCATTTTCAATACTGGCAGAAAATTACTAGGGAAGTAATTTCATAAATCAAAGGATATCTTAAGGTTCTAATTCTTATGGGATTTTAGGTCTTTGCATGTTAAACCTAAACCTCATATAAAGTTTTATGAGGTTTTACATGCAAAGGCCTGAAAACTGAATAGTTTCATAAAATGTAGATTTTCTAATAATGAATTCAACTATTGTATTTAGCTACAAGTTTTTCATGAATAAAATTTACAAATACGTAATACATAACTTATCTATTAAATAATATTTTCAATTAGAATTTATAATACTTACATATATAAAATTATACACTCATAAAAAACAATCAAAAGTCTATACTTTTTATTATCAATAGTATATTCTACTATACGAGTATATTTTCTAACGCACCTACCAAAGTAATATGCTGTATCATATTTTATTGAATGAATTCAGGGTCATATTTTTATTTTTATTATAGGTATTTTATTTTACAAATTACAATAATAAATAATACATATATTATCTAAGTACCTATAGATTATTTAAAAATCTTTAGACTAAATAAATTATTATTTTCAGTTTATTTTATTATTTATTTTATGATAAATAGTTAAAAAAAAACTAGATAATATTCTAATTATTACACATGGTATTACATATGGTATATAATTCGAAACTGAACATGGTATTTGTAAAAAAAATTAAACTGACACTTACAATTTTCACACTTTTTTGCTTGTGGTCATTTTCAAGAATATTTTGTGAATGTGCAAATTCAACAAATATTTCACGAAGTACCGAAGATGTCAATTTATTTGAAGTAAGTTACTGATATTTACAACAGTACTTACCTACAGAATGTATCTTTAAATTAATAATTTGTTTAGACATTATTCAAACCAATACATGTTCCCCATCAAAAAGAAATGCGTAATAAATGCATTTTTATAAATAAGTATTAATTAGTATGGGTAAGGGATCATTTTAAAAGGGACGCTCTAGTTTAATAATTAACAAAATATTTGGCTAACTCTAAACAATTTGTTATTATTGATATCATATACATAATAAGATATTACCGAAAAGTTTTCGGTAAACTACCGAAAAAGATACACTACTATAGATCCTTTACCCTAACATGAAATTTATTTATATGTACCTACAATCAATGAAATTTTTTCAAATTTTGTATTTTAAAAAGCTAAGCCAGCAAAACCGCCATCAGCTGAAGAATTAAAACTAATTAAAAAGGTAAACAATATATTAGGTCTCGGTTAACCTAATCTCTAAATAAGGGATTATGATTTGAAATAATTTCAATTCTATGAACTCAAAAACTTGAAAAGAAAGTTCATTTTACAGATTATAATTACTTATAGATAGGTAGTGAAATTTTGAAAGGATATCTTCTGATTATAATATGAGGTTCAAAGGTCTGAAAACAGAATATATATATCCTTTCAATGTTATTTTTGAATTAATTTCGGCAATAAATGATATATTACAGTTACAGCAGGGATTTCTTTCAATAGTTCTTTTACAAATATAAGCAAAAAACACTCATTTAAAATTTTTTTAATAACATTAATAACTTTAATAGCCAATAATGACTATAAATCTATTTATATAACCTTATTAACTTTGTAATAAATATCAGCAGTAAGTTCTTTAATTGCAGCTTCGTTCAAATATAGCCTACTTAAATATGGATGAATATAAAAGATCGGATCCACAATTGATAAGATGGATAAGAGGTATTTATAAGCAAAAATACTAACAAATAATACATAAATTAGTGTACTCATATATATGAGTTGTAGGCACTATGCATAAAATGAGAAAAATGCCTTGTCTTACCTGTTAATAATCTGATTATTTTTATTACAACATGCATTACCTATATTTTATTTCAAGGCTCATCTATATTACGTTTTTGATTTTATAATTAGCACAAGATGGCAACCTCGATAAAGCTGAAGAATCCTTACGAAATGTGAGCTAAATTTTAAATCTTCTCAGATATCACTGGGTCAAAGAAATTTTGGTTTTGAAATTTGTGTAGCCTGTTTTCGTATAAACTAAATTTTGACCTCTATGTTTTCTTATTAGCCCATTACCCATTGAAAATGGGGAAAAAGGGCTATAGCGTTTGCCATGTCCGTCCGTCCGTCTGTCTGTCTGTCTGTCTGTCTGTCTGTCCGTTCGCGCGTTTGCGGCCGAACCGCGAATCGGATCTA
>JAQIXA010002986.1:0-15566 GCA_034699045.1 Nanhermannia cf. coronata Gr-Ori-00579 | reverse complement strand
GCTAAGGTGAATCGTTTTAAATGAGAATCGATTCTTAAAGAATCGAGAATTGATAAGAGAATCATTAAGGATCCTTAATCACAGCCATACCCTACTTCATAAATACATAAACATAATGTTACATTGTTAGAATCCTAAAGAATAGAAAGCAAAAATCTAATAAAAGAAACTTCTGAAATTGACAAAAAAAATTTTAATTCTTTGAATCTTGATCGAAAGATCAAGGCATTTTTAGAACATGTTATATCATGTTACTTGTCAAGGTCGAGAGACGAGCATTAATACATCACAGTTTTTTTTGTTTTTTATTTACATTTTTAATATTTTTTCTAGTTTTTGGAACTGAAATCAAAATTGAGAAAGAATATTGACAAGTTCCTGATATAAACTAATAAAAACACTCTATGAATGGATCTTCAGTAAAACATAATTTGCATTTTTCAAATCAAAATAGTATGATTTGGTACTTAAGATTAGCATTTGAAAGAATACTTATTTTAATGATTGATCTTGCACTGATGACAATGAAATGTTAATAATATTTCATACAGTCAATTCAGTTTTGAAAAACAAATTTTTGACTCTATTTTACAAGTAAATGTATGCAAAAAAGGGAAGACAAAATCGGGTACTTCAGAGCTAACTGAAAATAATAGGCAGTTTGAATATTTTAAAAGTTCAAATTTATGACTCGTCACGAGAAAAATGCTCAAATGGTTATTAAGAAAATTTGTAATAAAAGTGTATTAAAAGTAATTATCGAATAGAAAAATGGATTTTAGGGGAAATTTTTACATTTAGGTAATCCAAATTTGACCTCTAGTTTGGCCCAAAATATCAACGCATTCCCATGAAAGCCTTTCTTGCTAAATCTAGGTATATAAAATTCATAAATATTTTGGTCAAAAAACAAACTTTCAAATTTTAACCTAACCTAACCTAAGCCGAAAAAAAAAGAAATCGAAATTATTTGGCTATTTTTTCAAAAAATTTCAGCCTTAGCTATAATTACGAACCTAATAATAATGATCACTGAGAATGAGATAAGAAAATTGATTATTTTTCAAGATATCAAAGAAATTTTTATTCATATTTTGCTAGATTAAGTATGTAGGTATTACATATTTATACAAAAGTAATATACACTAGATAGGTAAGAGCTTTACATTAAAGTAAAAGTATTTTTTTTTTATTGAAATCAAGTCTATATAGAGGTAAGATCACATAATACAGATTACTACCATAAATCCATTATTCACTAAAAAATAATTTGAAATTTAAAATACTGATATTGATTTTTACACATGAAATAATGCAATGAATGAGTCCATTTTTTTCAGCTTGACTTGCTTATCATTAACCATCCCTTTGATCTTCTGCTGCTGGTAAGTTAATGATGATGGTCTTGGTGTGAGGAAATGAATTACTTACCATAATAGAAATATTTAATAAATACTTACAAGTACATTACTTATACATATAGGTAGGTATGTACAGATATGTATTCGATCACTTAAATCTAAAAATCTAAAGTACAGATATTTGTGGGTTCGAGCAAGTGGAACTGCTAATAATAATAATACTTTTTTCCATCACAAAAATCCATTAAGACTTTTAATAAAAGACTCCAATAAATTTGTGGTAAGTACTTACACAAAAGTACCTACCTACTGCCTACTACTACTACATAGTTAAAGGGTAAATATGTATTTTAAGAGCTTTTCGATTTATCAGCCTTTTTTTACCTAGATATTACTTAAGTTTTAAAATTCTCATTTGATTCTCTGATTCTGATTTTCTGAGAGCTTTATCTTACATTGTATAATGTCTATAATGGGGAAAAGTGGAAATCCGGATTACAATACCGAAAAATGATGAACAAAAAAGTTTCCTCTAGTTCAAATGCGAGAACAATGGGTGTCCAACCAAGTGTGGAAAATTTCTAGCAAAAAAAATTTAAACTTTGATTAATACTGTGTTACACTTGTACTCTGTTCTGTATTAGATTTAGATGCTGGAAAAATTAAAATGTCTTACAAAAGATCTAATATATCTACTGTTCTATGAAAAAAATATTTCAAAAGTTCTGTAAATTTGTCACAGATTGTCGAAGAGGTTTTTCATTCTTTCTGAAGAACTTTATGATCCTTTTGTCCAAAATCCAATGTAAAAAATGGTAAAAAAAATTATGTCTCCCGCATAGTTTCTTGCCTTATACTTATACTTGGAGCATAAAATAAAGCAGTTTTTGCTCAATTTTGTCCACTTGGTCAGACAGACATGAAGAAGATAGACACGAAAATCTCAGTCTCAGGATCAGTTGACACGGAACATCGAAAAAAAATCCTATATTTATTACAATCACAAGTCATACTTCATACAAGTCAGTCGGTATTTGGTCTTTAGAATTTAGGATTAGTTTAAAATACATACCAACTTGATATGTCAATTTTAAAAAAGCAAATTTTTCTTGATTTTTAAAATATTTTGCAAAAAATTATGCAGTATTCAGATTTATGTACCTAAATTATAAAATGTTTGCCAAGATTTTTGAAATGATACTGATGGTTAAGGTTAGAATTTGTCATTTTAAGGGTAGTTGTTATCTTTGTAAGCAAATCCCTCTATGTATCTGATCAGGTTTTATTAGGTATCCTAAGTTAAATTTTTCTTAATTTGGGCTGATTTGATACTGATATATTTAAGCTGACTAGGTAAGAAAAGCTGTTTAGTGGGTCAGGTAACATGTTAGGGTATCTTTGATATAAATGAATTCACTTATTTTAGAATTACATACATTGATCAATTTTTCTAGGTTCCTTTTGTACTGATATATACATCCTACTGATAGTAAGAACTAGAATTAAGAGATGCAAAATTTAAACTCTGAAAATGCTCCCTTTTATACCTGATGCTCATTTACAAATTTTGTAAAAGTTAAAAAATGTTGAAAATCTCAAAATGGCATCCATCCATATTTTGGAAAAAAGGAGTATCTTTCAAGTTGACCTTAGATCTTCACAGTCCGTGACCCTTTGAGCACGATTTTTATTTATTTTTTAGTCCAGCCCATCCTATATCTCACATATCTACAGATATTTACCTACACAACAATACGTGTTTCTTCTCTCTTATCCTTTTTTTCTTTATCTTTTCTCAAATTCTCAAATCGAACCTCCCTTCCCTTCTAGTCTCGAGTAAGAGAATCTCAAGTCTCGAATTCGAAATTCAAAGTCTCACCTACTTTGAGAATCGAAATATAAAATGTAAAAAAAAACTTTCAAAAGTCTATTAAAATACTATACTCAAATATCTGTACTCATACGTGTATGAACATGTACATGTACAAGTCGGCGACTACAAGTCGAGTCGAACTCAAAAATTCGAAATTTGAAATCGAGAGAAAAACTACAACTTTAGTTCATTCCTTTTTTATTTTTTAAAGAAATATCAGTAGTTATTGTGCGAGCGAAGCGAGCACTTACTATTCAACTTTGCTTGCACTTTGTCCGTCTGTCCGTCTGTCTGTCTGTTCGCGGCATACCTCGAAAACTACTTGACTGATTTTAACCAAATTTGGCATGAAGGACCCTTTTAGGGTCTAGTTGTGCATGCTCGAAAAAAATTTCAGATTGCCCCACCCCTTGGGGTTCAGGGGACCCTTTAAGGGTTCGTTCCCCATGTTAATCAAATTGGAAAAATCGAAAATGGGGTTTAAGTGGCTTTAGGGGTAATATCGGAGATTCAGAATTTTATATCTGTTTGACCCGGGAGTTGACCTTTGACCCCGGAAAATGGTGTAACATGAGATGTTTTCAAGGCTTTGCTCGCTCAATTTATAATCAACTTCTAGTGAGTTGATTAAAGCCTAGTTATACGGATAGTAAGTAGTAATATTGAATAATGCTACTAGTGCTGCTGGTACATATATGTACTTCTAGTAAGGAAAGGAAGGAGAAGGAGGCAATGAAATGGAAAAATAAAAAAATGTAAAATAAAATACATACGTGGAAACTTTCGTATAAATTGTGAAATAAAAATACAATTCAATACTTCAAGTATTGACTACTATAGCTGTATACTTGTAGAAGAGTAGGAAAAAACCTAAAAAAGGCACAATAGAATGACTGAGCAGTTAACTAGCTAAAATACAGAATAGAATATAAATATAGACCCCATTGTCCTCAGCCTATAAAAATACAATAGTCATTTGACTAAAATTAAATTCAATTATTAGGAAAACTTTTCTAAAGCTCAGTTTTTGCAAACTATTGATGACTCAACATTTTGAAAACTGAATCAAGATGATAAACTTTGAAAATGGGGATTTTTATTTGTATCAGTAGTATATTATAGAGTACAAGTATTTTGGGTAAAAAATAGTAATTTTTAACACTTGAGTTTTTGAATTTTTTATGAGTAGACTCAGCCATGATTGAATTATATCAAGTAGGTACAATAATTTGCTCAAGGGGATTGTATTTCTTGTCCAAGTGGTGCTCTTGAATATTTCGTGATAAGATCTTGTGCATAATCTTTTAAACTTGAGATTTATATTCAGATATTTAAGAAAAAAAGCATTAGGTAAAGGTTTAAAAGAGCCTTAAGATTTGGAAAATTTGCATTTTTTCCATTTTAAACATGAGAACTGGAGATGTAGAGGTGGAGATAATTTACATAAAAGGTAATTTTGAATAGTACAATCAATCAATCAGTCCTCGAAAAATCCTAAAAAAACAGCTCTCGAACAGTCGAACCAGTTTCTCATTTTTACCACAAAGATATTGGGAAATGAAATGAGACAAGTTACTCGTATCTGATTCTGGTTATTTCGATTATTTTGAATAAATCTGATTTCAAAGTTACCTAAAAATGTAGGTTTACCTACCTAATCTGTACATATAGACAAAATCCAAAATCTAAGCTCAAAGTTACATAATTATCTAGATGTAGATTATATATATAAGTATAGGTACAGATATGTACAAAAAATAAATTCGTAGTAAAATAAATAGGTGATAAGACTGGGTACAAACTATCTACACAATCAAAATCTTTGCAAAAATATTCAATATCAAAATTAAAATGGATCTATAATTCATAATATGGAAAATCTCAAAACCTATAATGTTTCGTAAATTCTAGATACAAGATTTCAAAAAATACGAAATTGTTACTATCAGCTATCTACTGTTATAGATAGTATAGTACTTACATAAATACAACAACAATTAGATAGTCTTTTATTATAAGTAATTATAAGTAAAGTAAGGACTCATAATCGGACAATCGTGGATATTTTTTTTTAATTTCAGAAAAGATCAAAATATCTAAAATTTCACCACCACCATCACCATCTATGTATCTATACACATTATATAATATGCTACTAAAAGATACACTAAAATAACTTGCTCAAACAAAATGACCCTTTTAAAACAAACTTCAGACCAAAATTAACATTTATGTCTAAATCATAATTGTTATTTTCAAAATTAGGCAAATTCTAGATTTGAAATAATTTTCCTCAAAAATTTTTGGAAATCATGTTAGTTCTTTGATATTTTGCAATTTGACCTTATGATAATATTTACATAACTTATCCTTAGATATAGGTATCTAGTAGGTGATTTAAATGTTAAATATGCAATAGTCAACTTTGTATTATAATAATTTTCAAGTAGAAAAGTAGAGGTTTTCGCTTGAGCATAAAATTTAATTCTATACTATTAAATGCAATATAAGTGAAGTAACCTATAGAAAAGTGATTTAAAATCTCAAATCCCTACTACTGCTTATACCTATTTTTGTCATATCTCACTTATAAATGAGATTTTAAATAGATTTGACATTTTTTTCGATTAAGGTCAGATAAGAATGTTTTTTATTTGTTAGATAGAAATAAAAACTACCTACTTATTGTATAGTACTAGTAGATACATAAGTAGTTAGTGATATTTAATGATAAAAAGGGGACAAAGGCAGGTAAGGGGAAAAGTTGACGCCTCAGCAGAATTATAGACAAAATACTGACTGAACTGATAATAATAATAAGTAGAAGTTTTTTGGACTCGAGGGAATTAAATTATTCATGGAGTTTTGGTAAGGTGTGGCTCGGAGCATCAATCGATATTATTATTGCCTTGATGTAATGTAAATGTAAGTTTATTCCCATTAAATTTTTACTACATATCATCATTATACCTACTACATAATATAATGTATTTGTGCTACATGTATCTGTACTCTGTCTCTGTGATATAGGATTAGGATATACCTATATAAAACACCGATTTTTTTTTCCCTTTTTTTCTGAACCTCCGAGTTCTCACTCTATAATTTCCACCCAATTATCTTCATCCTATACTTTTTATGCTCACAAACTTGTATACTTGGATTAAAAATACGAATACACAAAAGTATACAAGTATCTATAGGTAGACAACATCTATAGGTAGAAGATTTAGAGCCATTTGATCATGTAAAAAATTGCCAAAAATCAAATAGAAAGATTTTATAAATCTCGAATAAAATGTGCTGCTGTAGTTTACTATCATTTTACTTTGTTACTTTGTTAATTTTGTCCAAAATTTAAATTAAGTTCTTTGATCATTGTTCCCTACTACAGTATATAAATTGACTTTTTCCTGTACCAAGTAATGCTGTAATAAAAGTAGATTTTAGACATATTACTATTGGACAAAATGACCGATAATTTTCCATATAATGTATTTGAATAGATAAATTTAAGGATATGTCCATATCTGTCTAGCCTGGCCTAATAATATTCATCTAGGTACCAATTCGTTTATGGACGCCGGCCCGGTTCAACTTTCTACTACAAGTCCGAAATCTTCGACTTACCCATCATATTTTTATACAGTAAAATATCATCCCTTATGATACGGAGATACTACATGTAAATATACCACTCTATAAAGCAACCAAAATTTGAAATATCGAGATTCGAGAGCCTTTTTTAATAATATCTTGTAATGCTCTTGTAGCTGGAAAAAAACTACATCTACAAAACCACCTTACACCGTTATACATCCTAAATAAAGTAGATTGATTATAGGCTTCATTTTCATTTTATTTTCGATCAATTCAATACATATTACTTCTACACATAATAGTGTATTACATTTGCTTTCAAAAAAACATCAATTTTCTCAATGTGTACATTCTGTCGTCTGGGCTGAAAAACTTATTAGACTATACATATTGATATTACCCACATGGAGGATTTGATACACACCCCTTTATCTTTAGAAGTATAATACAGATAGAAGTAGAAGGTTAATTCAATGTTTTACAAATCGATTTAGAAGTACAGATACGAATATGAAGGGTTCGAAATAAGTTTATGAATTTATGAGAGCAAGTGATTGAAATACATATTAGGTTAACCAAGTCCGAGTAAAATAAAATAATTTTGATCTACTTGTAAATTCTGTACAAATATACAAACTTATACTAGTACAGTATAGTAGTAGGGTACTAGTAGTTAGTGGTAGATAAACTCATTTGTTTTACTTTATCTGGACACATTTATAGAACCAAGTGGGCAAGGTTTGGAACTTCCGAAATATCCTAGTACTTGTATGTATTGTATTAAGGTACTAGTAGTACCATAATTACAAAATATTGAAAAAAGTAATTTTTCTTACTATAACCAGGCAGACTAGGGGTAAATCTAAGCGAATCGGACATTAATATTTAACACTTGCTGCTTAATGCCTTGTGAAATAAAAATAAAAATATAGATTAATCGAAGCGAGGCACAAATTACTCATACTTTTATATACAGAGCTATCCAAAAGTAAAGAAATTTGTTAATTTTCTACCCTAAAAAATGGCTGAATCCTCATTTTGATCAGATATTTCTGAAAATTTCTAGGTTAAAATCGATCAAAAAGGGTTTCAAAAGGTCTAAAAATGAGCAAGAAGCCAAAGTTTTGAAAAGAATTTCAAATTTTTTGAGATTTTTGACATTTTTGAAGAAATTGCGTGTTTTTGAGTTGATTATTTACTTCTGATGTACAATGTACTGATATAGCAAGTTAGAGCCTGAGTTGAAATCACTTTTCACCTTTACTTTTTACTTTAGATTATACTTTTTTATGTAGAATTTATGTATAAGGTAGTTAGTGAAATAAAAAATCAAGTAAAGTTTTGGGTTCTCTGGGTTGAATATGGGACATTTGTCTTTGGAATGGCGATTTCATGCATGAGAAAAGCCAGCCAGAGCCAGAGTATTACAAGTCAAGTTAAATTTTATTTCAAAGACACGCAATGTAGGCCACACAATGTACCTATTATTATTTGTATTTTGTATTTGTTAGTCATGTTGGCATTTACTATACTACTAGTATAAGTACATGTCTGCTGATAATCCTAACATGCAAATATCTTCGAACCAAATAAAATTCCAAACCCTCAAAACCAAATTTTTTCAAATTTTTTCAACTACATACTACTACACATTGTTCAAGATCAAGATATCTACTTATCAGTAGCTTAGAACTTTTAATAAAAATTGAACTTGAAAAATTTCTGAAAAAACCACAGGAATCTACTAAAATCTACCCAAATCTACCTAAGCCTAAACAGGATCTATCATCTAAAAAAATGAATTTTTTTAAACTTATTTGAATGTGCATGCAACCACCCAAAACCAAAAACCGAAAGTTCATTAGGTATAATATTATACCTTACCTTCAAAAGTTAATACTGAATATATACATGACCTTATGATTTCAATTTCAATTAATTGCATAAACAAGGGAATTAATTGCAGGTTTTATATAAGAATCATCAAGGACTCGGGTTCTTACTTTCTTTGATTATTTTAGGCAGGTCGTAGGTGAATTTTAGTACTTTTTGAAACTTTTTGTAAACCTAAAACTAAAGATGAGATTCACACGTGCTATCCTTAGGCATCAATGCATAATAGTATATATGGGTAAAGTGAGTATTAAGTCCAATCAGGCACTTGAGTTACAATCGAAATCCTAGTTTAAATGATAAAAAAATCAATTGTAAGATTTCATCAAATGTAAATGGAATTAAATGTGAGATTGGAGTGGTGGAGGAGCAGAGTTCCATCGAGTCTGCAGTCTAGGGCAATTATCATTAGAGATTCGGAAAGTGAGATGCAAGATTTTCATGATATGGTTTTGGGTTAAGGCGCCTACATGACGGGAAATAAAAATTTCTACGAGTATGTAGAATATACTTACATATGAACATATTCATATGAGAACATGTGTATTTCTTCATATGTACCTACATAATATGTATGTATACAGTCAAACTTGAAGTTTTCCAGCAACTTGAATTCTATTTTACTTTGACTATGTACTTACTACTTTATTTTATGTATAGCTCTTTAGGGATTGGCCCAGTGAGATCCACCCAGTCTCAGCTCTAGACTTCCTACCACATCAGAAAAACTTGAAAACATACGATCAATATTGAGAACTAACTCTTATTACAGAATCCTCAACAAGTAAAGTGACACATGAGTCGATAAAATTCAAAATTTTTAAATAATCTACCAATATAGTACCATACATCTAATTTAGGTTCCTAATATATTATGTTTATGTAAAACAAGTCAAGTAACTGCCTGTCAACAAAAATGATCAACTAAAATTAACTTTGAACAAATTTAACAAGGCATAGAATTAAAATGGATTAAAAATACTTCTAAATTACTAATTACCTATTAGGACTAGGACCATCCATATCATTAATATGGGTTAAATATTACCTCCCAAAAGCTTAGGTATTTATATCCATTTAAGAGCCTTTGAAATTTAATTAAAATCTGGATTTTTGGAATTGGAGTTTCAATTACTTGTCTTATAGGTAATGTAGGTAGGGTACTTGTGAAAATTTGAAAAAAAAACTGCAAGTTTGTAGTTTTATTGAGAAAAGTGATTCTTTGCTTGTGAGTGCCTGATATATAGATATTATTTGCTCATAGCCATTACCATTTATCTGTACTTCATTTTCATGCGAATTGCATAAATAAGTCACAAGATAAATGGTAATTTGCCCACTTGGTATACTCGGAATTTTGGCTGAGAATCAGCAGAGAAACGAAACGAGCAATTGTTCAAATTTCAAATTAAATTGCACACAAACAGCATTAACTACCCATACTACCTATACTTATAGTTAGTTTTCCGAGTTCTTGAATGTCTTATTTTTCAGGATTAAATAGCTCATTAAGCCCCTTAAATACGAGAAAATGTGCAAAAAATTAAGTAGGACAGATTGCAGATGTTACCCAGTGATTTATACTAATATCCTTTTAAATTGTTGCCAAATTCTTGCGACCTTTGACACTCTGAATCAGAGAAGAGAGATTTATGTACTGTATAGTATCTACTTAGGATAAGAGCAATTTAAATTCTAAATAAAATTGCTTTTCGAAGAGAATTCCATCGAGGATCTTTGGATCCTTAGGGTCAATGGAATTTACAATTTACAGACTTTGTTCAATAATTTCAAGTTTTTTGAAAAAAAAAAAACGTGATGGATCAAAATCAGTTGCCACACACAAATTGAATTGAAAGAAGAGATTTTTTTTGCCCTTCATGACTGTCACTTAAGTTCCAACCTTCTTCATGTTTTCAATCTCCAATTAAATGTTTTTTTTACCCCATTATAAACTATTACTATTAGCTTAATACAAATATCCAGACTTTGGTAGTCACAAGCACTTTGAATCAATTATCTACATCATCATTGGCTTTCAAATATCTGTAGAATTCAATTCGAATTTGAGTTCGATCGATAGACTTTCAACTCAACATCAGAAAAAGTTCAAAGTCTTAAGTAAATAGTTGTAATGCGCAGTAATACATATTTAAACAAGTACCTAAATACTAGTAGTCTAGTTCTAGTACAGATAGATAGTATAAGTTTGTAATGATAAGTTCAAGTCACAAAAGTTCTTTGCAATTTAAATAAATTATTACATTTGACTCGAAAGGTCGATCTTGAAACTTGAAACAATAACTTTTTTTGACCAAAAAATGATGAAAAATCCTTTTAAATTCGCCGACTGCTACAAGAAAACAATGCACAATACTTAATCTAGTTGTCACTAAAAACCACAGAACAAAATATGTCACCAAGTCCAATGGTCATGGACAATGGTTCTTGTCTTACAGTATCTTATATGTAATTTTCTCATATCAAATTGACTACTCCAAGACCCACCTTGACTTGACAAGGTCGATTCAAACTTGAAAAATCTGCTTCGAATTCTTGAACTTTTCGAGGATTTTGAGGAGTTTTTGAAAGGTTTTTGAAACTTTTTGATAATTCCGGACGAGATTTTGAAGACTGAACCGAGTCATGGTCATATTGGTACTGGAAGAATAATAATAATAAAAGATAAAAGTGAATATAAGGTGACGTTTTGAATAAGACTTGTACTCGTAAGCTTTAACATTGGTCTAGGGGTACAATATAATGATTTAAAATTGCATATAATTTTAGTAATTTTAGCCAATTTAAGCTAATTTTCCTGCCAACTCGGTTATTAAATATCCATTCTTTCCTTCGATGGTCGTTATAAATATAACTACTACTAGCATAGTAATACATAGTACTTACTATCAGTAGTAGTACAAATATATAGGGCTCATATTATGGATAATAATCTAAAGTATTATGGACATGACCACATACACAAAATTAAGTGCACTTCTTGTACCTAGTAGATAATTTATATTTAATATCCACCAACATCCGACTACTCTAAAAACCAATTCTTCATTCCGAGTAATTACCTCATCATCTGCTCAAAAACCCAAAATTGCTACAATTTTTTCTTATAACCAGAGACAGACTTATAATATAAAGGTTCTATAAGTACCATATTTGTACTTGTAGGTACTTAGAAGCATAGCATCACTTAAAATATTACCTAATATTTTACTTTGATAACATAAATAATAACCTACATGTCCTAATGTGATATACGATAAGAAAAGGATCCACTTCCAGGCTTAAAAAGGTATCTTAATTCCTTCTAACTTTCGTCTCGTTTAAGTCCAGTTTTTTCAAAATTTCGAAAAAAAATCGTATGAAAATTGTAAGAGAACCCTTTTCTAACTAGGGACATCAAATTATGTATTGGTAGATAAGTAAGTATAGAGTATAGAGGTTTTTACAAGAGAGAAGGCAATAGATCACTTTTAGGATTTGGGGTATAAAATCTTTCAAGTTTGAAATCTAGATAATTTGAGTAGATTAAACCATTTTGAAATTATGATTCATTCAATAGATCATCTAGCTCAATGATCTCGCTACATGAGTCTAATTATGTAGGATTACATTTATGATGAAGGTATTGTACTTTATGTACTAGTACTAGTTTTCTATAGCACTCATCAGTACAAGCTAATTGCTATTTATTTTGACTTAAGCACTCAGCACACAAATCCTAATTTAGTAATTACACTTGAGTTCATAATACCTACAGAGATATACAGAGATAAACACACATTTGTGTCAAAATCATCGTGAAAAATCATCAGTTTCAATTTCAAAAGGTAGTTTATCTACTTTACCTTTTACAGAAAGAGTAGAGAAACAAATGGAATTATAATTGACTAATCTTAAAGTACCTACTACACTACTAGTATTGACTTTAAAGTTAAAGTGTGCCTTTTTTTAAGGACTTGCTCAAAATTTGGCAGGTATATCGGTTATAAGTATGAGGTAGAAAAAAGGTGATTTGATTTATGATCATTTTTACACTGATGAGACAACAATTATCGAGTAAAAAATGATAATAATTGAAACCCAAGTACAAGTACCTACTTAAAAGTATATGATATTGTTTAAAGGATATTTTTTAAGCAAAAGTTGAATATTTTGTTGAGTGATGAATTTGTTTCGCTTGTCAACATTCGAGTCTCAAATTTAAAGTCTGAAATATTATGGCATTCGAAAACATTTTAGAATATATTTTTTTCAAGTTTAAGATTCACATAAAAATAGGCTTGAATTTACAAATTATTGGGTATAAAATAAAACCTTTACCTTACCCTATAACTGCAATGCAATAATAAAGCTATAGTGTATTTCATACAGTCATATTGTAAAGGTACAAATTACAAATGCTAGGTGAACCTTGTAAGATCAATTGTTTTTTGAACGCACATTACACTTTAAAATAGATATTTAATGATTAGTTGTAGAGATTTATGCAGTTCAACTAGGTAGTAATATAGTGCTAGAAAAATCATTAAAACTTGACCGACAACAGTCGGAAAGACATGTAATTTGTACAGTTTAAATGAACAAAATATAAAATGTATATCATCGCAAAAGATCCTTCAACTATGTACTTATCCTTTGGTGTATCACTACTATAAGTAAAAATAGTGTTTTTTGTAGTAGATAGATAAGAATCCTTTTTAAAAACTTGAGATTTGAGATATTTTAACATTTAGATATCAGTGTAAAGTAAATGTAAGAATCTCTGGAATGGAAATTTGAGCGAAACGAAATCTCCTATTGTTCATTCTACCCTGAATCACTCCAAATACATTTTCATATACATTTTACAAAGTAGTAAGTATAGATACTAACTATAAGTAAGTGTAGATATGATCCTAAAAGTATCTCTGTATATTAAAACCATATGATTTTAATATTTGAGTAGATCTACAGTGTTAGAAGTTATAGCTCATTTAATTGGAGGCGAATTTTTCTAAATCATAATTTTACCCTAGGGGCCAACTATTTTGGATTTTTTGGCTGCTGCAGCCCGGCCAAAAGGATTTATCATTTTTCAAACTTTATCAATCATTTACTATACTGTATCTGTGTAATATAGACTACACAAATCTACATACAAGTTAATATAATCATCATATGAGCAATATTATTTGATAATTTTTCCACTTACCACTACTTCCTACATGATGTTTTAAACACCAAAATCCAAAATCTGAATTATGAATTATTTATTACACATTTCTTTATAAGTCGAGCATGAAAAAAGAGCCGAAATCTCTTCTCAGATTTTGGCGCACCCCATATAAAAAATAATATCTTAACTTGTAGTAACTTGTACATTAAGTACTACTATCAGTATCAGTACTAGTATTTCAGACTAAAAAATATAAAAAACTCGTGTTTGGACATATGTACTTACTATTTACATGACCCAAAAAAGACACCTTTTCCTTTAGTAAATCCTTTTTCGGCTTGAACCGAAGGTAGTCTAGTAATAGTAGTAGTTTAGTATAGACAGTTGGTTTGCTCTTTTTATCCTAAAGACTTAAATTAAGGACTCTGCTGACTTTGAAAAGGTACCTATAGATTATAGATGAATGCATTTGCTACCAAAAAAAGATAGAAAAATTTGAGCAAAGATAATAAATACTTTACATGTATGATTATGTCGATACAAAAAAATAGATACAAGTAGTAATTGGCTTTCGGGTATCCTAGTGCCTACATACTCGTATGTATGTGTCTATGTATGTGTTGAAATGAGTCTAGAGTCTCTCAGACTTTATTCGGTCTATCTCGAAAAGTTAAAAAAGCTTAAATTTTCATCAAGTTTCTCGTAAAAAAAGACTGAATACTGGCTTATACTGAAGTATAAGTGTATGTACTGATATAAGGGCGGATGTTATAGCTAAATAGCTATTACGGCCAACTTTATGAAGTTTTTTCGATCTTAAAAACATGAGAATCGGGTAAGGTTTAAGGTATGATATGGTAAAGAACAAGTTCTTAAAAAAATGAAGAAAACGTCAATAATAATAACAATAATCATTTGGGTGACTTCCTTGAAAATTTGGAAATTTCGCTTACTACTCGTACTACCTATAGTCCAATTCAGGCTTCAAACTTGAAATTTCAAAGCTTGATTCTGAACTGAAGTCTTGAGGCACATGAGATGGTAAAGAAAGGGGAAATTTAAGTATATAGGTACTGATATGTATGTATAAAGATTTTTTACTTTTTTTCGTCTAATTATAGGCAAGCTAAAGAGAGACGAAGTTTTAAATTTTAAGGGAAGTGAATGGCGCCGTATACAGAGGTTCATCTCTCCTATATCATTACCAAGTACGGAGGAAAAAAGTAAAAATTTAAGCATGGTTCGGAAAAACTCGGCTTAAATTTGAGACTTTGAAGTTCACTTTTGCTTGTACCTATGTACTACAGTATTACATTGGATAGTACTCCGTATATTACATACTAAATAATGCTTGCATGATGAACATGTAGTAGATTAGAGATATAAAAAAATTCAAAATTATTTAAAAGATTAGATGTATGAGTATGTATGGACATTTTGTCAATTTCAAAAATCAAGGTTCTTCTACAAGTATTTTATTTACTGTCCAGCTAATGCAACATATCTATAGAAAATGTTGAGCGATTTTCAAAATTAGTATCTGCAAACGGCAGATTACATAAAATTAGATTTTTAGACTATAAGAAGTGTAACAGGGGGACGGATTCCTGGATTATTCATATTACTTATTTTATATTTATACTTATTATTTGAATATTATTTA
>JAQIXA010002985.1:0-15567 GCA_034699045.1 Nanhermannia cf. coronata Gr-Ori-00579 | reverse complement strand
AAAAACATCAATTTAGCAACTTTTAAATTTTTGTCGAAAATTGAGTTTGAGACAAAAAAACTGAAAAAGACCATCCTGTCAACTCATAGCAAGTGTAAGCTGGCTATACTCTCAGCTATACTCTCAGCTATATCCCTATGGCTGTAAGCAAGCTCATGTTTGAATCTAAAACTTATGAATAAAAACTGTATAGAGAAGTTTTGATGTAAGAGTATTTAATTTAATAATTCATAGGCTTGGCTAATAGACTATATTACATAATTGAAAATTTACCAATTGCCTTAATATGTAGGTAAGGTACATACTACGAGTACATACATGCAATTGAGTTTATTGAGTAATTAAATTTCCATTTTTAATTCAATTCAAAAGCGACATTTTTTTAAAATGTTGGAAAAGTCGTTTAAATGCCAGGCAGGAAAAGGTCATACAATTTCATACACCGACCGACCTTTAACTTTAGATGCACATTTTGGATGATCTTTTCATTAATTATCGATTATTATTCAATTAAAAACACAATTTTTGATAATTTTGAGACTTTAATACTTGTAATATTATTTTGGTGAATTAAATTAGTTTTTAATTTAATTACCTTCAAGGAGAGAGTCCATGGTGGCATTGTACTGGTTATGGAAAATAATTAAATCTTGAGAAGTTTCTCCAAAACCAAAAACCGAACCGTTCGGTCCTTCCGACACCACTTGGACCTATTTAAGAAAATCAAAAGTTTAGAGGTTAATTAAGTAATTAAAACAGAAAAGAGTGGTCAATTAGTCAATCTTAAGTCAATTGTCAGCTAAATAATAGGATAGGTACATGTTCTTGGTTAAAGTAAACAGCTAAATTATTCAGAGATTTTAAATTCAAGATTTCCGCACGAGGATTTGCATAAATAAAAGATGATATAGTATCGTAGGTATAGTATACCTATAAAACATAATAAGGACAATTAAGAAGCATTAATTTCATCTAAAGTGGATTAAATCAGGTAATAAAACTTGAAAATAAACTACCTACCTACCTTAATTTACCTTATGGGCCATTTTACATTATAATTTTGTTCACGAAAATGTGCATTATTTATACACAAATGTCCAGAATGGTTATCTGACACGCAATCCAAACAGCCAGCCAGAAAAAAAAAACTTTTATTTCCAGGATATCAAATGACATTCGAGATGATCTTGGACAATGGACAAAAAAGCCCCCCTCTATATCCATTTAAATACACTTACTTACTTAAGTATAAATACTATACTATATGTATTGGATTAGGTACATGAAACTTGTTCTATTATTATCTACAAGTACAAGTAGAATACTTAATATAGCAGCATTATAGTCTATAGGTAATAGTACAGTGTATTTAGTACAAGTATTATTATTCGGATTTGGATTGGAAGAGTCAAAAATATACCAGTTTATACAGAATACAGATACAGATACATATATATTTATTTATCTAGTCATGATGATCAAAAAGTTGAAACTCGAAATGAAGTACAAGTATAGGTAATATTGTGTGTTGTTGGGCTGGCCAGATAGATAGAATAGATAGAATAGATTCAGACCCCAAAGGGTAAATTGTCCCAAGGGCTTTTTCACTACATGTACCCTTTAAAAACCCTATCTATTAAAATTTCATGGACAAATGCTAGAATAAATTATTGTCAAAAAAAGATAAAAAACAGATAAAAATAGTTTAGAATTTTTTAAAAAGAAAGATCTATTATACCATAAGACCCACTAATAAATTGATTTACATAATATACCTAACATTTCAAGAAATCGTCGATTAAACTTAATAAAGCTAGTACATATAGAAGTGCAACAATCATGAATAAGTATTTTATTTTTGTATTTTTATTGATGCTTTTGATTTTGATTGTTAGATATCTGTAGGTGTTTTGACAATTTGACTTTGGACTTTGGATAAGTTTGCCAAATGCATCTAATCAGGTAGTATAGTAGGAACTAGAAATACATACCCTACTAAGGATTATCTAAATCTGTCTAATAATTCTATTAAAACTGATAGTAATCTCAATTTCAGTCATAATTAGCCATGTCGTATAATGTCATTAAAATGAAGCAAAAAAAAATTAAAAACTGTTTTTATATAAAAAGCCAATTTGCTCGTCGTGTCGTGATCCTCAATTCTTTGTAAGGTAGGTAGTAGGTAGGTAGTTGTAAGTTGTAGTAGTTTATTTTTCCAGGTTTATTATTATTATTATTATTATTATTATTATACAGAGTCAAACTTGATGCCCATTATTTTGAAAAATAGCAAAAAAAAAAACTCAAATCCTGGCTACCTGTCTTTCAAGTCGAAAACAGGTAGCAGCTAACAAGCTACAAAAAAAAAAAAAAAAAAAAAAAACTAGCTAGAGAGATAGGAGGACGAACGACGACGACTATTATTATTTTAAATCCTACTTTTGCTAAAAACTAAAAAACACAAGAAATCACTTTTTATCCCCCCCTTTAGTTTAGTTCACTTTTCTTACCTTCCTTCTTCTTACCTACTTTTCGATCAATTCTGACTTATCTTTTTATACTTTATTTTATACTTCTTCTTCTTCTTATGACTTATAAATGGTGACTTACTCAACTGGGAACTTTTTCTAAATATCAACTTTTGACAAAGGCAAAGTTAAATTAGTTCAAGAAATATTTAGTAATTTTAGGTTAATTTTAAGCTTAATCAAGTCGCATATTCAAACATAACTAGACCCTATTCAGAATCAAATGTTCTATCTAGCCATTACTAATCACTAATCATAAGAGTCTCATAAGACTAACAGCTTTTAAAATAATTATGGATTTTATATATGGATATTGTTATATGAGATAATAATAGGTTTAGAAAATACAACTTTTATATATGTTTTGAAAAAAATTAAAGTAAATTGACCGATTTGGGTTCGATTTGTAGATTGCAAAAAAAAAAGTTCCAAGTTTATCGGTCTACTAACCCTGCTATATTTCAGAATATTTTTTGGGTAAAAATAAGAACGAAAGAAAGGAAAAAAAACAATTTCCGAATCACCTGAGAGCACCTGCCAAGCTTGGCAAGCAAGACAAGTCAGTAATCCCCGAAAAGGGTTGAGAAAGTAATAATAAAATACCTAACCTAACCTAAAATAAGAATAAAATAAAAAAAAATATCCTCGAGGTCCCCCCTTCCTTAATCTGGAGGTAAATGACGACGGAGGTATTCGGATAATTTATTCATGCGGAAAGTGCTTCGTTCAGAACTCACAATTTCCATTAGCCAGATTTTTGGGAATTCAAAATCTCCTCCTGCTGGAAATCTATAGAGAAATACACTACTACCTATACCTACCTAAATGGGGAGGAAAAAGAGATCCCTCAAGAATCGAACCGAATTAAATTAAATAAGTTATAGAAATGAAGAAAAATTGATACTTTGATTTCTACTTAAGAACCTCACTTTTCCTAATGCTACAATCACAAAAATCACAATTTCCTCTGACATTATTTTTTTTAAAGTAACAGTGTGTAAATAAGTAAACCCTTTAACTACATAAAGGTAACTTTATAAGTAAGCTTTTATCCAAGTAATCATCTCGTATAAGGTAAGAATAAACCTAGTTAAGTAAAATTTCAAAACTTTTTATAACAATTGGTAGGTAAATACAATTTTTCAAAATAAGAGAATATGTACCAACCAAAAATAAATAACTTTTAAATCTAAATCTTGGTCTTGTCTAAAATATTTTAGATCTGTAAAATGTAAAGATTTTGTAAGTTAAAGCTTATTGTAAAGTTTTCGAGGTAGATATAGTAGGTAAAATGTTCGATTTTATCGATTCCCCAATGAATTGCATCTTAAAAACCAATATAGATACCAATATACCCAAATGACTTGAATTTTTAAGATTTTATAACCTTTTGTTAGACCCTATAGGTACCCCATATAGTGTACTTTTATCTTTCAAGTATGCCTACCTACCTGATAATTTTACTGTAATAGATCTTATCTTTAGGTTTGTAAATTTGAAAGATTTTAAAAAGTAACAGGTAATAAAAACGGATTTTAGATTTTAGACCATATCTGTTATACTCAAACCTTGAATTGAATATACATATTTATAACAAGGATTTAAATGCATTTAAACCCGATCTCTTTTTCTTTTAAAACTTTTTTTTTATCTCTATCTATTTGATTTCCAAATTAAAGATACTTAAAAAAAAGTGAAGGATTGATGTGCTAAAAAGCCTGAGGGCTGCCAAAGGGGCCAAAAACCTTAGAGGGGTGGAAGGCTGTACAGTTTCAGAGTATCTACAAATATAAGTACTAGTAAAGAAGAAGAAGGGCCCTTTATCTTCCCTTTTGATCTTCATCTGAAGATCTTCAGAAAGTCTTCGTTTTTTTCTCTCCTTTAACTTCAACTTCTTCTTAATTTCCACCACACGAGTTTTTTTGTCAATAAAACTTTTCTTTTCGTGTTTTTACAGCTGTTAGACCTATCTAACTACCCCGTCATCTTATACCCCTCTCATTTGAGCAAAAAACAAAATCAACTAAAAATGAAATTTTTAACAAAGCTCAGAAAAATTTTCAACTTTATTAGCCTAAAAACCCAAAAGAATCCTACTTAAATTTTTACAAATTATTATCTCGAATTTTTTTTTATACCCAAGATATTCTTAAACAAAGAGGCCTGTTCAAAAACAACTGTGGTTCTCATCCAAAAAAAGCTGCCAAAATTTCAAAAATTATTCCTAATCTCATCTCCCAACAATATAAAATCGTTATTTGAAATAATGATTTTTTTCCATATTTTTTGACAATTTTTTCTTTTGGTCAATTGAGAGTGAATTCGGTTTTTGTGCCGTGATTTACCCCGCGGCGATCATAAACTCGGAACAAAAGACTAACTATTATAAGTAAGGGGCAGTGGAGGGTACGTTATAAAGGGGTCTCAAATCTCAAAATCAACTCTTCTACCTATAAACTACATAAGTACAAGTACAAGAACTCTATAATAGTGACTTACATAATGCTTCTAATAATAATACGAGTTGTAAATACGATAGTAAATATAAATATATTTAAAAAAATATACCTAGGTAGATAGGTAGTTATAGTTAGAAAAAGGGGGGAGGTTGCTTGTTTTTAAATTGGATTTTTTGTACGAGTATTCCCACGCAATGGTCCGAGATTGAGATGATGTGTAAAAAAAAAGTAAAAAGTAGAGAAAAGTGGTTTAGAAAAGTGCCTTAAGGGCCAGAAGAAGAAGAAGAACAGGTCATCCTAAGTACTAAACTCATTTATCATTCAGAAAGTTACACAACTATACCTGAATAAACCCTTTCTTAACTTTTTTTTACTACTAAAACTACAACTTACTGTACCTACGAACTACTATATTATAATGATACCTACTAGGTTTTTATAAAGGCTTGGAAAGTTGGAAAAAGTCAAAAATTGAAATAAATGAGTTGAGGAAATGCTCAAATTTATAAGAATTAATTGTGACACGGCGAAGGACAAGAAAATCCCCCCTTAAATTTTACTTTTTAACCTTGAATTCAAATTTTTGTTTGAATATATGCACTAATTACCTTGAGGGAACTTTTGTGGAATTTTTTACTCTAGATTTTTATTTTTATTTTTGCTTTAACGATAATAGTTATAATAATAATAATGTAGGATAGTATATGGCATATGGTAATATAATTACTTATACTTATACGGCATAAAAGACTCATTTAGAAGGCTTATAAAAACTCATAATTAGTATTTATGAGATTATCAAATATTTGCATTCAAACACTTAACACTACACTGGCTCTTAATAGCTCAGGTTAGGGTAGGTACATGTTAATTTGCCCAAATGACTTAATTGTCAAAAAATTAAATTCGTTCTTTCCTTTTTAAAAGTCAATAAAATGCAAAAAGCTTAAAAATGACTTGTGTTTTGTCTTTATTATACGATTATAATTCTTTTAAATATTATTTTTAACATACCTAAAGTAAAGTTTAATAGACCTATGTTTATATGATAGTGATAAGTGATATTCAAAACATCTGATTTACAGTGCACACTTAATTACATTTTTGGTATGATATTTTTGCAATAAACTGAACTTTGTTTTCAAAATTAAGTGTTATTCTGTAGTACCTTGCCTATTTATAGTAGGTAACTACCTTCCTACTGATATAAAGAAATAATTTTGACAATTTTGCCTTGAAGAAATTAAGCTTTATCAAATCCTTATCCCAAAATCAAATGAATACCTTACCTCTAAACTAATATTTGTAATCACGTTATTTACAATTGCAATCATTTTAAATGATAATTGAACACAATCCACGCCTATTCAAAATCAAAACCAAATTGAACTTCTTATAAAGCACGAAATATCCCAATTTATCTTTATCTCACACTTTTTTATATTAAAATATAAATTATCCATTACACTTTACCTACTATTACTTCAAGTTCAAGTAAGGGTAGACTAGGGATAATTCGGAACCGTTTTTTGTAAATTCGGACAGTCTGATCACGGATGAACTGTTATTATTACCTGAAATTTTTATATCAATATCCAGAGCCGAGAGAAATTCTCAATTAAAAATGTAAAAAAAAAACTAACTCATTCTAAAACAGGGAGTCAAAATTTCAAAAACATTTCCGATCTATCCCTAATCTACCCCTGATAGTACATACTATAGTCATATAAAATGTATTTATATTTATGCATATAGTGACGTCATATCCAAGATCCAAAACTCAAGATCAGTACAATCAAAGGATTCTTTTTTTCCCATTAGATTAGAATAACAACTAGAGGCAGGCAGGCAGTCAGAAAAAAAATTCAGTAAAATGTGTATTGTAATGGGAATTGGTATTGTGAATGGTTTAAATATTCCATCAACTACTATTAGGTAACTATAACTATTATACAAAAAGTACTTCTACAGTATAGTACATTCATGGTACTAGAAAAAGTATATAAAATAAAAAGTATATTTAAAAGCTAAAAATAGTTGAGTAAAACGAGTTGTTGGATAAGAAGAAAAGTTAAAGAGTTTTTTGGCAATGTTTTCCAAACGATTGGATTCAGATAATAATGAAAACTCACTCCTATTATTACTATATGTATTATGTAGAAGTATTTTAGCAAATACTATACATAGTACATAGTGTTTTTTAGGTACCTTTTACATATAAGATAATACTCGACTACTACTATACTAACTATGGTACTTGTACTACTACCTATTATAAAATAAAGTATTCAATTTCCATTACAAAGTTAAAAAAGTTGAAGTCTCTGTAGTTTTGAGTAATCGCATGTTTTTTGATGGAATCTCGGGAGAATAAGTTTGACCCAAAAAAAGAGGAAAAAAAAAGTCAGATGCTTTAATACTGAGCATAAACAACCATTACTTTACTTACTATCTATCTATCTATCTAGGTATCTATCCATTCTATTCTGGATATTTTTTAAGGCAAATAGCAAGGTACTACTACTTAGGTATGTTAAGTATAATAGAATAGAATAGATAGTAAATAAGTAGGTAAGGTATAGTTTGTCCAATTGTTCCAGAGTTTTCAAGTAAAATTGTACAGGATAATCCCAAGACACAGTTTAGGCCTATTCTTACTACTCCAAACAAAAAGTATTGCCAAAGATGAATTTACCAAATTACAAAAATAAAGACCAGTTGTGAAATTCATCGTATTAAAAAAGCTAGAAATAAACAGAGTCTATATTATTATAATTATTAAATCTAACTAGAACTATGCGAATTAGCTTTAATTAAATTATTAATAAAAAAAGTTTAACATGATTATTCTGTACTACCAAAGTACCATGAACTACCAGGTAGATCTGAAATTTTGAGATTTAAACTAAGGATAAATGTTTGGAATGAAAATATGAAATATCTTATCTAATCATAAGGCAAACTTTGTTTTAAAGTCAGTTTGAATTAATAAAAATTCTTTCCCCCTAATTAACTAAACCCTACAATTAAAATACTACAATCCTTAACATTTTGAATTTTGTACAGTTGATCTAATGATTTTGAGCTGAATTCCAAATTAAAATAACCAAGTATTCCTGAACCCTGATCAAACTTATCCTTAATTCTTAATCAAGATGATTTGACAAAATATAAAATTTGACCAAATGTCCGGAAATTTTATCAAAATCCTTTATTATTAAAGTAGAAACTTGACAAAAAAAGTTTTTCCAACTCTTGTTCTGCTACTTATGAGTACAGTAACTTACAAATACAACTAGGTATATACTTACAAACAACTCGAGAGCAAACAAACAAACATCCTGAAAACTTTGTTCAATTCTTGACAAAAAAGTAATGGAAATAAAAATATAATAAGTACACTTGAATTAGATGAAAATAAAAGCAAATACTTAAGTACCCTACCCTATAAGTATATTTAAGTACATACCTATAAGGCTTTAAGCTCAATATAGATAATAAAATGGCACAATTTCAAAATACCTAATCTTTAATCTCTTTCTGATTGAAATATCTAATCTAATACTCCCATAAGTATACCTAAGTAGAGTAAAGTAGAGTAAAGGACAATCTTGAACTTGCTTTTTAATTAAAATTTACCTACAAAGTCTACGAGTTATATTTATGTTTGTGTATACATACCCTACTACTACTGCTAATATATATATGTAGGTATGTATTTATGTATTTATGTAGTATAGATCCCATAAAATTTAATATTTAATAGACATTTTGCTTATTTTATCTTTAGAAGTTGCAAAGTAAATAGTAATCCTTTTGTACTTTCTGGAAATATTTACTTCCATATCAGCCTCACAGACAAGGACATTAAAAAGCACTTTACTCCAAATAAAAGACACAAAATTTGAATTTCAAATTTTCCCATACTTTACTTACATACCAACATAGACCTATACGGATTACGGATATTCTGGACATGTTTAATTTTATTAAAAAATAAATAAAATCTATGTCATGTCTTTGTATAAATTGTCATTTTGACAGCCAAATATGTGACATTCCCTGAGAAAAGGGTACCAAATTTTGATTTTGCTTTTGCCTCAAAATTTTGAACAATTTTAACTTCCTATAAAAACTACCATAAAGACCTTTATAGCTACGAGTTAAATGTCACATACTAGATCGAAATAAAAAATCTAACTCACAATCAGTAATCAGTAGGGTAATAATAATCAGTAATAGTAATGAGTAATCAGTCATGAGGATGTCAATAAAATATTTAAAAATAGACAAACCTGTCCAGGTATTGGATTCGTAGTTGCCATTTAGAATCAATTAGAATTCAAATATAATATTATAGTAGTAGTAGTTCCAATTTTCCAGTTTGTTGATGAAGTCATTTCTGAAATAAAAATTTAAAAAAATTCAATTTATTAAAAACTTAATTAAATCCAATCAAGTTTTTTAATTGAAACCCGGAAGTTTCAAGATGGAACTCTAATAAGCTACTTACTTAATTTCCAAACAAGTTTATTTATGCTTTTCTGAATAATCTATTTTATTACTTAATGTAATTTGCTACTTAAATTAGCAGGAGTAGACTTAATAAGGTAGACCTATAATAAGAAGCATATAAGCATGGTAATAAATATATTTGAGAAATATTTAAGAAGATTATTCAAGCATTAAAAGCCATTAAAAAGCATC
The DNA here is from genome assembly GCA_034699045.1 of Nanhermannia cf. coronata Gr-Ori-00579. Classification (NCBI taxonomy): domain Eukaryota; kingdom Metazoa; phylum Arthropoda; class Arachnida; order Sarcoptiformes; family Nanhermanniidae; genus Nanhermannia; species Nanhermannia cf. coronata Gr-Ori-00579. The sequence continues at coordinate 5,873 of JAQIXA010002985.1, read as the reverse complement.
ACGAAACCACAAAATAAATCCTATAACTAGTTCTACGATACGAGTAGATAGATAGGCAAAAAAGTTTTGAATATTTCAATAGGTAAAGTAAAGGCATATACCTTTACAATACTACTATATACTGCGACTACAATTATCCTATAATGTAAATACATATTATTAGGAGCAACACAAAACAAATTTCATTTTATAAATATTTAAATATCTCAGTCCTAATTCAATTTGAATTATTCAATTTGAGTCAAACTTCTCTATAAGGAAAATCTCAAGTAATATAGGTACCCTACTGTAGATAGTAAAGTATGTATTACGGATATATAAAGCTGAAACTTAATTTAATTTAATATGTTACCCCTGCATCATAAAGCCTTCTCTTAAAATTAATTTCAATCATGTAATTATGTAATTGTAATTTAATTAGCTTCAACTTCTGGTTGAAATTCTTAAATAGAAACAAATCTATTTTAAAATGCACAAAAAACTCATTTCAAAATCTACTACGATATGAATATTCATAAATTCTCTAAAAAAGAGTTTTTTTAGCCCACAAATTGAACAAATGTTCAAAAGTCCTTGGAAGGTTGGCAATTATTCGAATAAATAACTTATTTGGCTATTTTGTATATTAAAATACATTTTTTATTGAGATTTTATTCATTTTTTTATATTACCCTGGGCTAGGGGGGAAAAGTTCTATCTGAATTTCTAGTGTGTACGATTACATATGTATGTATGTATGTTAAGAGTATTTCTTGGAAAAAATTATTCAATTTATTTCACAAATTTTTGTTGTTCATATGAGCTTAAGGGTTGCTAAGTTTGAGATCCCAATCTGATTCATTCTACCCGAGATTTGATGGAATCTTCGAGTTTCCAAAAAAAAAACTTTTTAAGAATCCAATTTAGCCTCGAGTTTCGCAGGCATTGCATATTTTATACTAGTAGGGTATTCTGTACTGATATATTCATAAATAAATATCAAAATGAGAAAAAAAAATGCTTTAAAAAATTTGGTTCAAAAGATGTTTAAAACCATATTCAAGCTCGATTATACAAGTTTCAGTATAGTACCTACATAAAATAAGATGATACTTTTCAGTCATAGAACTTGATCTCAACTTTTTATTTACGAACGACCAAAATAATGTCTAACCCTACTATGTATTCTAAAGATTTTCTAAATTCAAAGATATTTGAGAAATTAGTTAAAATTTTTGAAATTTCGATCAAAATCGACGAGTATCAGAAAGGTAAAGTAAATTTTTTACTTTGAGACATTTTGTAAAATAAAAATCGTGAACCAACTTACAATTTAAAAAAAAATTTAAGATTAGCGAGCGAGCTAATTAACCCGAACCGAACCCGAAAATATGTCTTTGACATTTGCATTTATTTTTTTCGGATTCTTGTTCAATTTCATACTTTTTAATCTCTCGAATAATCTAGTAATACTAGTACTCGTACCTTTACTAGTGACTACGAGTAGTAGGGAACTCTACACGAGCGAGTAGTATTTTTATCTCAAAATTCTTGAAAAATGAAACGAGAATCCAAATATTTTGTAAGTACAGTCTAGGTACTTATGATTCTGTAATTTAATATAAATCCAAATCTCAAAATGCCATTAAAAATGTCATATTTTCCAAAATTAATAACAAAATAACTCTCTCATAGTTCTTGACAATTACATAAAGATCTAAAAACACACATTTATTACAATTACACTATGTACTATACAAAGTAGTGTTATTGCTTTATATACATGTAAATGTAAATATCGGAAATAAAAATTTGATTTCGTGATGGCTCATTAAAATAAAACTAACAAAAATCTCAAGCCCACAAAACACATGTTCAATTACTCATAAAAATTTGAGGTCGATGTTCCACGTAATTGTCATACACGTGTTCTCAAATTATTCTTTTTTTAATTAATTCACTGATTCAGTTCCTATTTTAAAAAGTCGCTCAACTCAACAAATCTTAAATAATTTCATTCGGCCTAGAGGTTCGAACTTTAAACATGATTTTGAACATTAGTTCAAGATCTCATGTTGTATGATTACAAGATAATTAAAATCATAAACTAGCATTTTTATAGATAGGTATTTGTAATTAAGTTGAGTTACTCAACTATACAGTAGTTAAAAATAAAACTTAATTAAAATACCCATAAAATCGATACTTACTCAAGTTACACAACAAAATTTATAATTTATACCTACTTAATCGCAATCGCTCAAAATTGCAAAATTAAAATTATACTCGAATTCGAGTATTATTGACGCAGTAGTGTTTTAAAGTAGGATTAAATATTAAATTTTTAACTAGGTAGTTCTAGTATTATCAGAGTAGGTACTATAACTTAAATAGTATCTTATTACATTACTTACATAAGTATTACTTATCTACATACCTGGAAAACTCATTGAGCAACTCATAATAAGTAGCTACACTAGAACTAGAATAGATGCTTACCTACTAATAATTAAAATAAATATATCCCCCCTACTATTACAGTACAGGTACAGAAGATACAATTATTGACATAATAATGATATTAAATTAAAGTTATTTAAATTTAATGACTATTGGTATACATACATACCTAATATAAAGTAGGTTTCAAATCTATAATAGGAAATTGTCATATTTGAGAACTGTTATTTTTGAAATAATTTTCTATATGTAATGTATCGTAGTATATAGTACCTACCTAGTAAACTTACAAATTATATAGTAGGTAAGTACTAATAATGGAAATGAATATTTGACAAGTATTTGTATTTTGAAAATTCGATAAATAATTCATGCAAGTGTGCCATATTTCTCATGTTATTCCTCTTGTACTCCTCGTAGATAAAAAAAAACTTAAAAATACCCGAATGAAATACATCAAGAAGAATGGATTTTGAATTAATAATTTTTAATTTGTACGACTTTATAGTTGTTTTGAATGCTATACCTAACCTAAATATATCTATACTATACATACATAAATATTCTAAACTCAAAACTGAAATATAATTGAGCTTTTAATGTTCAAATCGAGATGATAAAGATAGTAATACATAGTTATAGTACCTACCTATAATACCTACATAGTATTAATACTGCTATTAGTTTACTAAAATAAATTGACTTTTTTTTCGATAAAAATCTAAAATTTGTAGTTTCTGATAAATTATTTTGTCCTATAGGTAGTTGTCAATTACTTACTGTACCAGCAGAGCATAATACCAGAACATTTTTTATTTGGGGTTTTTTTGCTCTTTAAGTAAAATTATATTGAATTATTGAATTATAGGACAGCTAGCCCAAATTTAAACCAAAATCAGTATTTTTTTAATGAGAAATGTTCTAGAGTAAGTAATTAATTTGAAATTTTAGAAAATTGAAAAGTACTGAAAAGAACCTTTTTATTAGTATTTAGAACTAGAAGTAGAACACTAGGTAGTGGTGTTCAGCAGCAGATTAAAGTAGGGTATTAGGTTTACTCTCTCTAGGCAAATTTAAAGGATCTAATTGCTCGGAAAAACAAACTTTTCACGAGCACTTGAGAATCTTCGAATCCGAATCCGATATTCTTGATTTGATTTTTAATTTGATTTTTGAAGCAGAAAATGTATAGGAAGTACCTACATAATAATATTTTACTAGTCAAGTACAAGTACTACTACAAGAACTTAAGTATAAAATAATGAACAAAAAGCATAAGTCTATTATCTCGAGTATGTAGGTATAGTAGAAAGAAATGAAAAGTTTTTATTCCCAGATTTATGAAGGGGGATTTTTGTGAAATAAATAAATTGTAGAACAATTGAATACTTTGATGAGAAAAAGCAAATAAAAATAAAATTCTAAACAGTCTGCTCTGCTGTTTATTCTCAAAGGTATGAAATGAAATTTAAATGAAATCATTATATCTATCAGTATTTGTTTGCTTGAATATCTATTTACATAGGTAGTGGGTAAGTATTTCTTACAGTTTTTGAGATTTACTGGGAGATTTATTTAAGAGTTAAGAAGAAGAGTCTATTCACTTCAGTAAGTGGAATAATAATATCCGGATGTTGGATAAATCTCCCTGTTCCAGCAAAATATCATATAGTACTACAAGAAGAATCTTTTAAAATATAAAATTTAAACTCTTCCCTACACAATTTCACCACTTACTTGGCTAATCATGTCATAATGTCAAATTTTAATTTAATCAAAATTTATCAAAATTTACATTTGATTATCGAATAACGAAATACGAAATCGAATAATAATTTGAAGCAATCATCATCGATGATATAAAACTAAGATTTTGAATTTTTACAAAAATAAAATTTAAGATTTTGACTCAAAAATTCTTATCATCAGAGTTATCGACAATTTATTTGAATGGAGAAAGTGAATCGTAAAAACATCTAAAATTTTCGCATCTTGAAAATTTCTATAATTTCAACTAAATTCTATATCAAGAAAAGCATCCTTGTCTGACTATTGAAAATCACAATCAATGAAATTTTACCCAAAAAGTCCATTTAAAAATATTTTTTTTTGACATTTTAGCAATTTGACTGGATGATCTGGGTGATATTTTGTCGAGTTCAAACTCGAAACCAAGAAAAAAATTTGGATTTGTCCCAAAACAATTTAGAGATTCGCAAGTGACATATTTACTCTCTGGCTCTGGTAGAAAAAATGATAGAAATGAAATGATAGTTTTTCGAACAAGTACCAAGTTATAAAAAAATGGAATAAAAAAAGTATCAAGTGCAATAAGTAACTATACTTTTACTACATACACTTTACTAATACTACAGTATAATACCTATATAAAATAAATGGACATTTTTGCCCATACATTAGAAAAATTGCTTATAACTCATATACTCGAGCGGATAATATTATTATCTTTATTTATGTCCCATCTCCAAATCGAATCACCCACCAAGACCGAGATCTCTAATATAACTACCTATACTTATATTATAAAAATATTGTATCAAAAAATGTTTTTATCGATCTTTTACTTAAGTATTAAACTTATCATCAAAATCAGAACACTTCGACTTCGACATACTTCATATAGACACTATTTTTTCTACATCAAATCACAAAAACATCAACTTTTTTTTCTAATTATCTCACCTTAATAAATTAACTTGGAATTATTAGTTCCTCTGATTTTTGTCCTTTTTCCTCGAAAACTCAAACAACTCTAATTTCTAATGGAAAATAAGTATACCAATTATAGTGTATCTGTACTGTAAGTTTGTACTGTATGGATTAATAAATGAACTTATGTAGTAAAAAGTATTTCCACTAATCCTTACATGTGTTAATCCTGTCTAGAGCTTTTAACATGAATTTTTATAAACTTAAGTTTGGATAAATCCCACCTAAAAATAGACTTAACTCTGCTAATGGTAGTATGTATAAGGATAAGTGAACTTGAGTGTATATAAGTATTAGATGCAGGATTAGATGCTCATGCTCGTGCTACAAGAGTTTCAGGATAAAAATTCTACTCTAATTTTTATTTCAACTACCTACTTTACTATACAAGACTAATGAAAACCAAAGTTGTCAAATTAAATGCTTCGAAAGTAAATTCGATTCAAAGTTTATTCGAGTACAAATCTCAACTGAACCTTAAATTAAAATATCAAACAAGTAAAGGGTCCTTCTTTACATCAAAAAAATCCGATTCGATTTCGACTACCTATATATTATACCTTACCATACAACTTATTGTGCGAGCGAAGCGAGCACTTACTATTCAACTTTGCTTGCACTTTGTCCGTCTGTATGTCTGTATGTTCGCGGCATAACTCAAAAACTACTCGACCGATTTTAACCAAATTTGGTATGAAGGACCC
>JAQIXA010002984.1:0-15569 GCA_034699045.1 Nanhermannia cf. coronata Gr-Ori-00579 | reverse complement strand
TGAGTATAATCCGGGTGAATAACATCCGGTGACAAACCTCGGGTGAATATAAATTTGGTGAAATATGCCATGGATTCAAAAACTACTACTTGATAGATTATGTTCTAACTCTGACTCTATATATATGTTTTAATAAAGATTGTCTAGAATTGAATTGTGGCCAATGGGAGTTTAAAAAAAAATTAATCTTTTGATGTTTAAGTTTTATATATTCAAAACCACTCTTTAATACCTATATATTATAATTAATAAATGTTTTTCTTTTATACTAGAAACACTTGACTGTCTCAAAGTAATATTCAACCTGGTATTTCAATCGGATTTTCAACGAGTTTTATTTATATCGAATGGAATTCTTGAAGGCTTAGCACAAAATATTAAAAGATTCCGCTTAGAATTATCGAATGGAGTTAAATATTTTATGATGAGAATTACTTTTGTAATAACAGCTCTCTGTTCAGAAACAGGGTAGGTCCTTTTTTTTAAATTAAAAAATATCTATTTGTACTAACAGTTTGCTTAAAACAATTTTTTATCTTATTTAGACCAAGGTGTAGAAATGAATTAAAATGTTTGAGTTATATAATAGAATACCTTCAAGAAATGATGAAATGTCCAGAAGATTTTGATGATGAAACAACTGATGTTTTATGTGAAACATTAAAAGTTTTATATAATTTGATTCGCGACATCGTACCAGGAAAAAATGAAGTTGTTGCCAAAGTTGAGGATGAAGAAGATCAAAAAAATTTACAAAATATTACACTTTTAGTAAGAAATATCCTTTTACATCAAACACAATCATCTGAAAAGAAACTTGAATTGGATAAGTAATTTAACCATAATATTTTTTCATGAGCAGTAACATTGTTGATTTAAAAAAATTTTAACTTTTTTCAGCCATGCTATTGATTTACTAGCAGCTGTATCTTTTGATTGTTATTCTGAATTAATGCCACCAATTTGTGATACAAATTCAATATATACGTGTGAGGGATACGATATGACAGCTATTGAAATGATTGCAAATTTTCTTCAGCAAGTTCTTGAAATTTTTCAGGTAAAGGAAAAATCTCATTTTTTATTCAGTTTGTTTGGTACCTAATTGAATTTTTTTAAATATGTGTAGACTGACAGATCAAAGGCTGAATCTTTATCTCCAATACTATGTATTTTAACTCGTATTATTGCACATTCTCGATTGGCCAGAAGATATTTAAAGCAGCGTATTCTACCACCCCTTAAAAAAGAAGATATAGTCGAAAGACCTGAAATTGGAATCACGCTTAGAAACCGTTTATGTATATTATTAACATCACCTTCTGGTCATCTTGCTGAATTAGCTGCAAATCTTTTGTTCATTCTATGCAAAGAAAATGGTAAGAAAAAACATCCTATAGAATAGAAGTTGTTTTCATTTTTGCGACTTTATATATAGATACTATGTAGTACAATTACTATTTAAGTTAGTATTTAGTTGTATTTAGTAGAGCATATTTAAATTGTAGGTAGGTATCATATTTTATGGTATGTACAAATGTTAGAAATTGAATTTTACCTTGAAATTTAAATGAAAATAGTTAAAAGAATGATCAAGTACACTGGGTATGGAAACGCAGCTGGATTGTTGGCTAACCGAGGACTGCTTCTCGGTGGCAATAAAAATTCGAGACAAAATGATTATTCTGCAAGTTCAGATGATTCTGATACTGAGGAGTACAGAGAAGTTAGACATTTGTAAGTTTAAAAAAGAAGATAACTTATTTATCGTTTGTAGGAAAAATCAATTACTAATTTTATACATAATTACTAATTACTAATGCAAACAACTTTTATTTTTAAAGAATTAACGACGTTGAAGGTTGGCTCCAGCCAGAAAGACCCTCTCCTTGCGAAGGAATGACAGAAGAACAAAAAGAATACGAGGCAATGAAGCTTGTCAATGCAATCGATCAGCTAAATAGAAGTCATGTTATACAGCCTTGTACTGTGGACAGAGATGGTCGACCGAGACGAATTGAACATATTCTAGAACTTCAAGAAGGAAATGAAATTCGTCACCAAGAATCTGAATCAGACTCTAATTAAATTTTAAATTTACTATTATCGTAACGAGTCTCGAATCATAGCTCAGACTCGAAGCAGAAAAATTAATTTTATACTTTTTGTATTTTAAATTATTTTTTAAATAAGTTAAAGTTTATAATATACATAGGTATTATGTTTTTGACACCTTTAATTATTTGCTGATATTTACATTTTGCACTAGGTATGCACTTACAAACTAGTGGTTTCTGTTTTTAAATCTTGAAATTATATTTCTAGACCTAGACTAAACTGGATTCGGTCTTGAGGTTGGCCAAAGATATAATTAATATGTAATTATAAAATATCATAAAGGACATATTAGGCTTTCATGCCTAGACTATTTTAAATCTCATAATAAAGGCCAGAAAGACCATTATAATCCGAAGGTATCCTTTAAAAAATTTATCTTAACTTACAGCAGAAGTCGTCAGCAGAAATGTAGAAATCTTTTTTAATAGCTTCTTAACATGTGCCAAGTTTTTTGAACCCGACCCGATTTATCCTTTTAGATATTTTTATTTTTAATAAATAATAATAAAATAAATAAAATTATACATTAACAAAAGTAAAATATTTTAACGAGTATTTTTATTTTATTTTTTTCAATTGTTTGAATTTGACTATTCAATTGACATTCTTAAGATTAGTGTTATTATTAGTATTTATGTACATGTATTTTACAATATATTATAGCACATTAAATTAAACTTATTCGAATTCGAACTAGATAATAATTTAAAAGTAATCATCAATATTTAGATATATTTTATATCATGTTGATATTTGTGTAAAACTAAAACTCAATTTCTACAATATAGACTTGAAACTTTAAGATTTAGGATAGGATACTCTTGAGTGGTTACTGGATTAATTAATTTAGAATAGAAGTTAGGAAAATTTTAAAGTGGGAAGGTAATCTATTTTTATAACCGTGCACTATGCAGTGGCCACTTTTGGTGGTGGTGGTGATGGAAATTCGCCTGGCTCAGCAATATAATAATTGTAAGCTCTATATGGTTTTAACTCCCATTCAACTCTACTCTCAAGTTCGGTTAGATTTACATTTAAATCTTCTAATTTTGGATTTCCTGTGAGAAGATCAGTAGTGTGATCCCTTTCAATTTTATCCCATCCAAGGTATCCAACAGGCCACCTAGACGTTAATTTTGACAAAATGCTAACTCGTAATCGAAAGAACGGACTCCACTTCATATTAGTTCTTTTATAGCCATATTCAGCATCTTTTCGCATTGCAGCATAAAAATAATCAACAAGATCACCTAGTTTATATCTCTTAGGCCTATATCATTTAATAAAAATTTATATTAAGGATTTAATAAGATAAAAAGAATAAATTACAATAATTTACCCAACAAAGTCATAAGTTTTGCCAATTGACTCAGGATCTTTAATTGCATTCACTATACCTTGAGCAACATCTAAAAGAAAGAAATAGTTTATATACGTAGTTTGCTTATTTACAATCTTTGGGAGAAATAAATTTTTATAATTATAATTTAATTATAGATAGTTGTAATTAAGTACGCTAACTAATATCTAATTTTATTTTGCTACGAGAGTTAGATCTTTAAAAAAGGACAACTTAGAATTTGTCATTGAAATTGAAACAAATTGACCATTTTTTAAGAGATTTTATATATAAGCATTAAGTTAGGTATTACAATAGGGCAAGATCATCACTCAAATCACCTTACATTATATAAATATTGATTGGATTTTAAGACTAGATTACATACATACCTTGCACATACACTGGTTGCTTAATTGTTTTTTCTCCACGATCCCAGAGAGGTACAGAATTTAATGTTCGTCTCCAATAATGTGCGTAATACATAAGAAATCGATCTTCTTGACCCCAAATGTCCGATGGTCGTATTATAGTAGCGTTTGGAAATTCCTCTTTAACAGCTTGTTCACCACTATATTTAGATGTCAAAAATTTCGATCCTCCTGGGATAATGTAACCCTATAATAAAAATAATTTTTCATAATATTAGACATAAAATACTTTTTTAAATGAAAATGTATTTAGATATTGTATTATCTTATCGTGTATTACATCGAAACGTTCAGCAACATTCAAGCTTGACAAATGAATCAATCTTTTTACACCAGATTCCCGAGCAATTCTTGCAATTCGCCTTGCTGCAGTCTCATTAACATCTTTAAATTTAAAATTAGGAGTCTCCCAATCACGACCAACAAGATTGACAACAACATTTGAATATTTCATAGCCTTTCTGATTGAATCATCATCTCGTATGTCAAATGGTAAGAACAAAACTTGACCCAAATCACCAACTAGCTTGAGACTTTGAATGAAATAAGGTTCACCCCGATAAGGCATAATAAGCTACAGTTACAAAAAACATACCAATACCAATTAATATTTAAATAACAGTATTCTCATATACAAAACCATTTAATTTTTTAGAACTTACTTGTGTTCCTATTTTGCCTAATTTATTACAAACATAGTGACCAAGAAATCCAGTAGATCCAAAAACAGTTGCAACAATCCCATTAAATGATGAACGGCCGCCAGTTCCTCGTTTAACTGCAGTCAATTTCGGATCAAAGAGCGGGTTCTTGGCCAACTGTTCGGTTCCACTGGATGCATTTTTAGATTCTGTGGAGAATTTTGCTGTAGTGGCAGTGATACATGGTCTTCCAATTAATAGAGTACAACTCTGATTTCCTAAAAAAAGTAAATCATATAATATAATACAATACAATACAATAATAAAAGAAAATTAAGATTATACCCAGAGGTACTTAACCTAATTAAAAATAATTAGGATAAATATAATATTTAGTTTATAGAATACAAAATATGTTAAGCATAGCATAATAGGTAGGTAGGTATGTAATAATGTAATTTAAAAAATTGTTCAAATATAAAGTAAAAAATAAAATCTATTTAGGTATTCATTTAATTCATTCATTCATTATATTAAGTAGGGTACTGATTCTGGCCTCAAAATGCATATAGGTAGTTTAAGATGTATATGAACAATTGAGGTCAAAGTCGGGTTTTTCAAAGCTGGATTAAATGAATAGAACTATAAAATATATAAAATAAAATAACTAAGATCTCAATCCTCATTAGTAATACATTTATATAAGGTAAATAATTTCTTAAATGTAACTTTTATGTCAGGCTTTATAATATGACATTAGACATTATACCTGGTACCTAGGTAAGTACTTTTATTTATCAATCTAGAAAAAAGAAAAATTAACTAGGGTAGCTTCAAAAAACCAGCTTTCATTGGTCTCAATTTTAATTGTACAAGCAAAGCAAATACATATATACATTTATCAAGACCAAATTTGATTTTTCAGAGCTAAGAAGTAGAAGTTAATAGAGTAGAGTAGGTAATAGGTAGGACTTAATTTTAACTTACTTGTATTTTTAAGAAGTATTGCAGAAATGGTAGCCATTTGATTCCAATAATTTAATAACAATAGACCTTAGAAAGAGAACAACATTGAATTTAAAGGTCACTCAGGTCAGGTAGATTACTATCCAATCAAAACCCAAAATACCCACCAAATAATTGATGGGTTTTTTAAAAATCAAAAAAAGTTGTTTGGTAATTTTTAAATTAATAATAAAAAATTAATTAAATAGGTAGGTAATTTTTTTTGTTTTGTAATTTCTCAAAATTCAAAAGGCCGCACACTTCTCATAAGTATTTATATTTTATCTAAAACCTAAAAAAAATCTGTAAAAAAAGTAAAAAGAAACTCGCTAGGTAAATAGGTAAATATTATATTCGCTATGCTGCTGACTACTTACGTTACTACTTACTGACTGCTGGAATTAGAACTTTAGAACTGGAATTGAAAATTGAACACAAAAAGATATCCATTTCTCAATTTGCTGCAATGCAATTGAATTCTTAATTGTAATTACCTAATTAAAGTAATTAAAATCATCAGTAAATTTTAAGTCTGCCTAATAACCTACCCACACCCCTGTGCCTGATTTCGAATTCGAATCGAAAAGAAAACTGACAACTGAAATATTTATATTTTATAATTAACCTTTTGTTGATCATGATCCAGAATTGTAAAAGTTGATGTTATTTTTAAATAGCTTTATAAAGTCATCAAGTTTATATTCGTCCTTTTTTATAATCGTTTATCGCAATCATTTAAAGTTTTAAGCTGAATCGAATAAGAAATATAAGAAGTATCCAATAATTGATAATTAAGTTACTTAAAAAGGTAAGATTAAATTAAGGTCTTATAAGATATTATTCTATTCAATTTTTTGTAATTATGTAGCTTATTTTTTTAACAGGTTTCTAAAACCTACGATTAAGGATAGAAGTAAGAGGACTTTAGGACGAGGACGAATCGAAGGCGAAGGTGACGAAGACTGAAAAAGTTTAAATCTCATTACTCGTGGTGTTCAAATTCAATTCTAAAATGTCAATTACGGGATTGTCCAAGTTGGTTTCTCCTTTACGTAAGCGTGATAATTTGATAATTATACTTTTTATGCTTTAATATAGTATATTATGTAATTCCATAATGAATAATGAGAATTCCAGGCACCTCGAGCAATTCCAGCATCTCAGGCCAGGCCCTAAGGTCCTTATAATAGAATTAGGTAACAGTTGGGTTGGGTTTGTCAGAATGTCAGATTAAATTACAAATTATCATATATGCATAGCACTTTGAGATGCTGGAATTGTTTGAGATATTCTGCTGATGTCCTGAGTCCTGATCTTGGCTTCTATTTAATTTAGAATAATATATTCAATGACAATAATATTCAATTAATAAAACAAGTTCAAGTAGTACCTACCTTTACCTTTATAATTTAGATAATTTATACATTCTTTGCTTTATTTAATTTGTAAAAATATTTTTTAGATGATTTATATGGATATACAGAAATTGAGAGAAAGGAGATAGAACTTCGTAAGAGACTTTATGAAGGTATGGAAATTTTCATTATGTTTTCCTATAATATAAAGTCAGATTTTATTGTTCTAAAAATGACTAAATATGATCTTAAATTTTTTACAGATGATTTTAAAAGCAATATAAATACAACGACTTCAAAACAAAATTCAACATCATCAATGACTAGTGGTTCTGCATATATAGATACAGATGATCATGGTCCAATTGAACCAAAAGAAAAACTTTCTAGGCGGACCTTGTTGTTTAAAAAGCAGAAGAAAAATAGGCAAGGAAAGAGTGAAATATTTGAAATCGATGATGAAAAGAAAGAACAATGGGAAGCCTTGAGGCTCCGAAGTGCTCTCTATAAAGATCACAAATTTAAGCGAAATACTATGCAGAAAACACCTAAAATGCTACAAATTGGTAAAGTACTAGATAATCCAGCTGACTTTTATAGCTCAAGAGTCCCTAAAAAAAAACGTAAGACCAATATTGCTGAAGAAATGTTTGACGAAGCAAAAACACTCGGTTTAAATTTTTAAAACCTTTCATCCACTATTATTTTTTATTATTATTTTGGGCGTTTATATTTGTTTTTTAAGTATTGTTTATAATATATCAATCATCACATCACTTATGTATTTAATTGCATTTTATCAAAATTATGTACAGTACCTACCTATTTACTTAAATACTACTACCTACATAATGTATACAATGTGTATTGTGTACTAATTTATTTATTGCATTGTTTTACATAAATATGTCAATAGAGAAAGTAATATAACTTAACATACTAAAGCACAATTTTCCAGTCATTATTGTATTGTTTAAAAATTTATTTTTCATCGGGGTATCTAATTTGTTCTCTTCCAGTTCCAGGTTTCTCAAATCCTTACGGTAGTATTGAGATCAAACTAATAAGGCTTTATTCAATAGGTTTTTTTATTGAAGCTTCTGAAATCTGAAATGGAGTGTGGTCTGCTGATCTGCTGATCATTTAAATCAGCTCTGATCTGAACCTGAACTGAACCTTTTGTCATTATATACTTTGGAAATTGAGGTTAAATAATTCTGGTTTTTAAAGCTGAATTTGACTATTTAGGCAAATATTAGTAAAAAAAACATACCTAATATATACCTAAGTGGGTTTTGATATTTTGAAATTATTGTATTATAATTAATTTAGTAAAAGTTAAGTAAAAGGCACATGCAAGGTAACAGGTACAGGTACCTATATTACCTTCTAATTGTAGTAGTAGGCAGTATTACTACCTTTTAGCTTACCTGAGGCCTAGCAGAAATATAGGACTAGACCAAGACCATACCGCATATTATAAAAAAAATAAAGATTTTTTTGATAATAAGGTAGCTAGTATATAGTAGGGTACATTACTAGTACTAGTATAGTAATACTGATACTGAATACTGCAGAATACTGATAGGTAAAATAAGAAACAGGAAATCTAAAAAAGGTTTTTTTGATACAGATACATTTATATTTATTAAACTTGCCTTCAAATTACAATATAATTAGAATTATACAATTAGGTACAATACAATTTAACAAAAACATCTAAAAATAAGAACAATACCTAATTCACAAGTTTTTTATATAGGTATTTTGTATTTTTATAGGTTAAAAACAAAAAGGAAGTGTATTTTGGAATTTGGGAAAATCATCTTTTTGCCATTGTCACATCACATCATTAGACTGCAGAAGTAGATAAAAAGGTAATACATAAATAATTTGGTTTAGAATCAGATAAAAATTATCTTTTATTATCGTTTACATACTTTATTTTATACTAACTGATTTATAAATAAGCTAGGTATATACGCAAAAAAATTATAAAGATTACAAAAATTGACGTAACTATTCTTATCAAAAAAGGCTTTTCTTTTCATTTATTTCATATTTTTTATTTCTACAGTTTGGTTCTGCTGCTGCTGGAATTTGTACCATAATCTTTAGAAGGAGTTTTGGCTGGAAGCTGTATTGTATTGAGAATTGAGACTCGACACATTGAGTGAGATATGCTTGCCTACTGCTCGCTCATCACATCAACATAACTCACGCCCATCATCAATTTATTATGGTTAGTTGAGATTTAGGTTTAGAAATTAAGAAATTAGAATCTAATGATTTTGTAAAGAAAGTACTAGGTACATAAGATTTTATTGCCAATTTCAACTCAGCTTGACTTTATCATTGGCTTTGACCTTACTCTAATGTGTAGAATTTAGAATTGAATCATTTACCTAGCTTTGAATTTTATGTCAAATTATAACAGACTTTTTCTTCTAAAAGTTTAATTTTTTAGTATTTTATGTAAGGTAGGGTTTAAATATAAATTATAAATAAATCTTATAAAAAAAATCTACAGGTACAAAATTAAGAAATAACATTGACAATTGACATTGCGAATTATAAATTATAATCGTTTCGTTGTTTTCTTTTCCTTTTTTTTTCTATAAGAAACCAACCTGAAATTATTTACTAGTGGTATGGGCGATGTAAATCCATTATCTCCGACTGAAAGGCAATTTCAAGATGATTTGGAGAAAGCAAAGAGGCTTAGCTTGGAGACATTTGAAAAGGAAAAAGATAAGAGAAATGGATGTTCTGACCAACGAAGATTGTCTGATGGACTGCCAAGTAACTTTATTAAAAATATTCATTCAGTAATTTTAAATATTTTTATAATTTAATTTATTTGCTAGGTAAACTGCAAAATTTAGACATACGACCAAGACCAAGACCATTTTCGACTTCAACCTCATCTCGAAATACATCACCGTCACCAGGAAAGGTGTTTTCTGTGCCATCACCGCAGCAACAAAAACCAATTCAACCAATTCCTCCACCAAATTCATTTAAAAGACATCGTAGTCTGCCTTATAGAGTTAAACAGGAAAACGACGAGCCACAAACATCAATATCATCAAACGATGATATTTTAAATTTAGCAGATAATTCAGGAAATGAAATTGATTCTGCATTTTTATCACCCTCATCAAATAGTGATGATCTTATTCTACTCACTAGTCCAAAATTTACCCCCAAATTTGACCAAAGTGCTCCAAAATATAATTCATACTGTGATAATAATTTTATTTCCAAAAATACATCTACTTTTACACCTTTTATTAATAGTAATAATATTTTTAATACAAATTCAAATATTGCTCATAAAACAAATGGAAATTCGCCGTCAACTATTCCCATTTACTCGACTTCTTTAATGCCTTCACCAAGGCTAAATATTTCTGGAAATTCTCCAAATAATTTTTACCATGGGGTTACGAATACGAACAATATAAATGGAATCAATTTTAGCCACATTAGTAGTATTTTGCCTAATAGATTTAGAAGTCCAAGCCCAGCAACTATACTTCAATCTCCGAATCGTTCAATTCCTTCAAATAGTATTTTACAGTCAACACCACAAATTAATAAAAATATATCAATGCCCAATGTGAACAACATCACAAACAACTCCACTCCAATCACAAATCGTGAACAAACTGTTGCTGCCCAAGGACAGCGGATTGAGAACAATAATCTTTATAAAGAGTTATTCAATGAGTTAAAGGAAATGAAAACTGTCCAAGATGACCTTATGTAAGCTAGATCCTTAAATATTATTTTATTATTAGATATATAGGTAGATGAATTTTTTTATATTATAATTATAACATATAGATCACTTCACTCAATTTTTTTCTTTTTTTATAGAGATTTTGGCCTTATGGATGGTAAAAATATTTTAGAGTATTTTGACCCATTAACAATTAGAGAGAATGATTCATTACAAAAATCAAAATTTAATAATGAAAATAAGCTGTTAAAGATGAAAGGTTCATTTAAGGAATTGGTAAAAATTGACGAAGAAGTTTCTAAAGATAAGGAAAAATCATCAACAATAGCAGAATCAGATTATTATCCAGAGTCATGTATTTCAACGGCTACTTCAGCATTTTCTTATAATACCGGTGGTCAGCATTCCATGTCACTTTATCCTAGCTTAGAAGAATTTCAAAAAGGAGAAAACATATATGGCGGAAGTGAATGTTTTAACACACAAGATCAATGTTCTTCTTCAAGTTATTTTGATATTTATAATCCATTTGAATACTTGTATGCTGTCTCATGTTCTTCTCCATCTGCTTCAACAACCAATTCTCTCTCGTATGAACCAATTACAACAAAATCTACAACTAATCCAACCCGGAATATTGGCTTTACTCAACTTCCAGTGCCAGTTTTACCTCCAGATTTGCCACCGAGAAATGCTGAAATGGGATTTGTTTTCAGAGATAATCAAACAGATAGTGGCAAGGGTAAAAACAAGCAACTGGCACCCCCTAAAATAGAACTAAGGAAAAGGAAAACTATTCATGATAATGATAAGGTGAGTAAATAAAATGCATCTTTTATGATGACCATTTATTTTAAATTACTTTTTTTAGACTAAAAGATCGTGTAAGCTTTATGAAAATATTGAAAGCGTAAAGCACTTTGCTAGCACCGACAGCGAAATTCAATCATTCTATGAAATGCTAAGAGAGTTAAGATGTAAGTACAATAAAAATATTTAATTATTATAGATTATTATGTTTGTTTTGTATTAATACATACCTACTTTACTTATATTGTATTTATTTATTTATTTTTATATTTTATGTAGTTTCGTGTAGGCATGTTGATTCTTCAACAAATAAAGGATATATCAAAGCTGCAACCATGATTGGGGGAGTAAAAAAAGAAGATTTAAGCGTGAAAATTATTGTCTGGAAAGAAAATTTTGATTCGGACCCAGTAACTTTTACTTGCGATGGTAATTTATTTTTATACTAAATACATGATGTAAGTTTATAATATTTTTTTTCTATCCTAGTTTTAACGCCTGTTGAAATCGTAGTGGAACAATGTGTTGTCGAATTAGAACTTGACGCCTCTGCAAGGGATTTTATATTGCGAGTTAAAGGAATGAATGAATACTTTGATCCAGAACATATTCTTGCTGATTATCGTTACATACAAGATTGCATTAAATTGGATAATGATATTTTATTAGTACTTGTCAATCGTTCATTATTCTCTAAAGAGGCATGGACCTGGGCTAGAAATGTACGTATAATTTATAAATCATGAAGATTCAAATTATCCATTTTACACTAATTATCTACCTATTTATTTCAGAACGAATATTTAACACTAATGGTCTAAAAATAGATAGACTTAAGATAGATCATTCCAGTATTGATTTAATATTTTAATTTATAGCCCCGGGATGATGCTTTAGCTGTTTCAATTGAAATTGATCAAATTCTTCCTGAAGCCCAAGCGAAAACAATTACCTACAAGGATATATCAATACCACTCGAAGTTCTTGATAAAGAATCAGGTATTTATTTATTTTTTAACCTTTAACCTTTAAATTAGCTCCGAATTGAAATTTATTTAATTTTTTTAGATCGAATAAAGGAAAGACTGAATTTTTTACAATTCAATAAAGATAGCGATTTAAAAAACTATATATTGAGCTCATCTAGTTTAATTCAGCCTGTCAAAGCTGTTTGTGTACTACTTGGTTCAGTTGAAACTGTTGAAATCGTCAACAGTCTTACGCTTTATGCAAAATGTAATGTCTTATTACATTCATACTTATTACATTCAAAATACCTAACAAAAAACTTTTTTTTAAACTTTAGCTTGTGAAGAATGGAATAAAAGAATTACCGAAGCATTTTCAACAGAGATGGAAAACAACAGGAGAAGAACTAAAATTGGATCTGATTGTGGTAATCGACTTTCTTATGTTGAAGTGCTTCCTGGATATAAGAAAAATAATATAATTGAAGATTCATTAAAAGATTACGTTAAAAATGCCATTGAAAGACTTGAAGATTCAGTAAGAACGCTTGTTGAAATGTATTCTAAGTCATTTCCAGTTAGTTTCAAAATGAAGGATAATCAGGAATCATCAAGAGCCGAGTGGAATGATGGATTGAAATCAATGGCCGATATGATTGACGTGTTTATTATTAAATTGGGCGGAGTTCACAGATTAAAGCCTGAATGGAAATCAACATATGTCGATTATAGTATTTCTGTAGAAGTTTTCCACGGCACAAGGTAGGCTAGTAAATCGACTTCTAAAACCATTCTTTTTAATCTCAGTTTTATTACAATTAAATATAAATATTAAATTGAGGCCAAATATTGGTTTTTCATAATTTATTTTAGTGTCTTTACTTGAATATTTACTTAACTAATTAAATTATTTGTTAATTTATAATTAATTTATTAAAACTTCTTATAGATGGATGGGAAAGACGAATAGCCGTGACTTTTTTACAATTTCTCAAAGCTCGGGCAATTTATTTTTCAATGCAATTATTATTGATTCATGGATATCTTTTGAACATCTTCCAGTTTGTATCCTTCCTCGAGAATCTCGAGTTGTTTTCACTTTATTTGGTCGCAAGCAAAATGAAGATAATGGAACACTTGAACCTGTAGAACTTGGTTGGACAAGTATGCATTGTTTTAATTTTAAAGGGTAAGTACATAATTTAAGTGCATAATATGCATAATGCATACTCTTATACCAATTGTCTGTTTAACCTACTTTTTTAATTTAGATTATTAGCACAGGGAAATTATTTGTTGCCATTTTGGCCTGTTGGTCTTATTCAAAAAAGACTGGGTCCAGGTATAGCTATTAGAACTAACAATGATAATGATAATAATATTGTAATAAATAAATACGTCAGTTTTGTAATATATATATTTTTAAATTTCAGCCCCTAATTCATCGTTTTCTTCAGATGGAAATGCTCCACTTTTAAGTAGGCTAATTAACTTAAAATCTCGTATAAAATCCCAAAATAAGTAATGAGTTTGTGATTTATGATTTTTTAGCTATTGAATTTCGAGAATTTGGATACGAACTATATTTTCCTGAAATTCCAGCAGCATTGCCATTACCAAGAGATTTTCAAAGTTTAGACAACAATACTCAAATTTTACTCAAAGAAATTGTCGAAAATTCAACATTCACTAAATTTCCATCAGAAGAGAGAGAAATACTGTGGGAAAAGAGGCATTATCTACACGAATATCCTAGTGCTTTGCCT
Organism: Nanhermannia cf. coronata Gr-Ori-00579; assembly: GCA_034699045.1. NCBI lineage: Eukaryota > Metazoa > Arthropoda > Arachnida > Sarcoptiformes > Nanhermanniidae > Nanhermannia > Nanhermannia cf. coronata Gr-Ori-00579. The sequence continues at coordinate 1,391 of JAQIXA010002984.1, read as the reverse complement.
AAGGTATGTTTTTAATTAAAATGCTTATTACAAATACAGTACAAGAAACTATTATTCCTTCAGCACCTACCTATTTTTATTGAATCTTTGTAAAAATGTTTAAATATTGTTTTATTTTTTAAAAAGATTCTCTTGTCAGCTGTGCTATGGGATTGGGCAAGGTGAAAAAAACTTTTCTATTTTAAATTATATTTAGGTAAAACATATTTCTAAAACATATTTTATAATTTAGTCTTGGAGAACTGCATGCAATGCTTCAACATTGGAGTCAACTTGATCCTGTTGATGCTCTTCAATTGCTTCTTCCCTGTTTCCCTGATGCTCGAGTTCGAGAAGAAGGGATTAAATGGATTTCTGCAATGCCAGATGAAGAACTGATTAATTTATTACCTCAATTAGTTGAAGCATTAAGTTATGAGACTTTTGATTTGTCACCCCTTGCTCGGTTTCTATTGAAAAAAGCTTTAAGTTGTCTCAAATTCTCACATTATCTATTTTGGTTACTTGCTTCACAAGTTGGATTAGGTAAATGGGGTATTGAGGAAGGAATTGAAAGTGATCAATCGGTTATTTCTAAAAATATTTCAACTGAATCATCCGAAAGTATTTACGATCCCAAAAGAAGAAGACTAGAGTTGATGTTAAATTCTCTTATGGTTATTTCTGGAGCTAAATGGAAAGCTGGATTAATATCCCAATTCAAAATAATTGAGGTTTTTATTTAATTTTAATTAATTTTATTAAATGATTTGGTTTTAGTACATTCATGTTTTACATTATTTTCTTCAATTATAGGGTTTAACCGATGTTGCCAATCAAGTAAAAGCCTCTAAAGAGTCTGCAAGATCCAATATATTGATGCAAGAATTAAGAAAAATGGATTTAACGCTTTTTAATTCTTGCTCATTATATTCTTTACCTTTATCACCATCATATTCAATATCTTCTATCGATATAAAATCTTGTTCCTATTTTAATTCAGCTTCTTTGCCACTTAAAATTACATTTGTTAATGGTCTTCAAGAAGGTGGAACAATTTCTTCAATATTTAAAGTAACGACAACTCTTTATTCATTTAATAGGCACATTCATATTCTTATGTTATTTATATAATTTGCTAGATTGGAGATGATTTAAGGCAAGATATGTTAACAATTCAAATCATTCGAGTTATTGAAAAATGGTGGTCTCAATCTGGCTTGGATCTACGAGTTTTAACTTTTATGTGCATACCTACTGGATATAGACAAGGTAATTTTGTTAATCAATGCTTTACTAATAAGTACGAATACATAATTATTAATTGCCTATGTATTAAAACTTCGAGGGCGAAGACCGGGACAATTGTCCCCATTTGACTTTCTTAGCACACAGAATTTTTATAATGCTAC
>JAQIXA010002983.1:0-15583 GCA_034699045.1 Nanhermannia cf. coronata Gr-Ori-00579 | reverse complement strand
TCTGTTTAAATGGATGTCAAATTCGGAATCTCCGTCATCGAAAACCCCTAGAACCACTTAAATCTAAAGTTATATATTTTTCGGTTTCAAATGTCAATTTTCGGGGTCAAAGGTCAACTCCCGGGTAAAACGGATATCAAATTCGGAATCTCCGTCATAGATTACCCCTAGAGCCATTTAAACCGAAACCTCATTTTGGATTTTTCCCATTTAATTAACATGGGGAACCCTTAAAGGGTCCCCCAAGGGAAGGGGTGAGGCCTAAAAAATTTTTCGAGCATGCACAACTAGACCCTGTAAGGGTCCTTCATGCCATATTTGATTAAGATTAAAATCGGTCAAGTAATTTTCGAGTTATGCCGCGAACAGACAGACAGAGTATTAGTTTTAGTACTTTGAATTTAGGATTTAGAGTAAAAAGATTTTTAGAAATTATAATATTTATAAACTACCTAATTTTTTTTACAGATTACACCAATTTTGGAGAGTCAACTCCGTGAGAAATATACTTTGGATTATGCACCTCCACTCCTATCCCCATCCCCACCTCAAATAATATAATGTGAAATGGAGATTAGAATAGAATTAGGATAGAAAGACCTCAGCAGAACTAAAACACTTGACTTTTGAAGGAATTTATTATGTATGTAAGTATTCTAATAATTGTAATTATATATTAACTAGAATTTAATTAACTCTTTATTACCAGTTTATTATCAATCAATCGTTTATTTCTAACTAATACTAATTGGGTATTAAATTTTAAATAGGTTGGTTTTTATATTTAAAAAAAATCATTTTAAAGCATAAATTCTAATTAAAAATTCTTAGTAAAAATGAACTGGATTTATAGGGTACACCTTACATTATTATTTAATTACAATTGTAAGAATTTCTGTTAAAAAAATGAATTTTCTCAAAATAATTCCTAAGATAAATCTAAAAGATTTGTAATTTCACATTTTTTGTAAAAAAAAATTCTTTGATAGGTAATTGATAATCATTATTGCACTTATTATTATTGCTTAAAAATTTCTGGTAATATGTACATAATTATAAAATTATGCTTAATTACAAAATTAAAATATTATATTTTTTTGGTCTAAAAAATGCAATTAATTTCATAAATAACATTCTGAGGGTTTTAGATCGACTAATTGAGCACTTTTGACCCACAAACCCTTTGCAAATTCTTCTTTTTCGGCCAATTTTGTTGTTTTTGTTTTCTACAAAATGTATTTAATTAATTAGTTAATTAATTAAAGTATTTTATATAGGCTAATTTAGATTACCTTGCAATCGAGGTAATAATCCCCACTTTGACCATCTAGTTCTTCAGAAATTGAGCAATAAATCGTTGTTTGTGCACCTTCATATTGACTCTGAAAAGCATCAGATCAGATAATCCATCAGATTTTAATTTTTTTAAAATATTCAGGGGTAGATTAGAGATAGTTTAGAAAAAATACCTTCATAAAAAAGTTTGCCAATTTGATCAAAATGTTAAAAATAAAGACTTTGTTAGAATTTCGAAAAAATTCAGTTTTGACCACACCTGTAAATTTTAATTGTATAAGTTATAAATGCCGTAAATTTACGTTATAAAGTCAGCTCGTTATAACGTTTCACCCTTATTTTAGAGTTTGGTGATGTCGTTATAACGAACTTTGGCTGTATTTTTAAATAATTAGTACCAGGATGAAGTGAGTAAGTTGAGATTTTATTAGGAGAGAGACCTTTGGCTCGTAGTTTTGAATCGAGTTCTTTTGTGAAATAAATATTACATAATTTGGTTTTTCCATAAGTTGACCTTTTTTCCCACAACTTTTCACCATTTAAATTGTCCAGGTCAAAACGTCCCGGTTGTTTGTGAGCTAAAAATTTATAAAAATATAAATAGGATTTAATTAACTACTCTAATTTACTTAATAATTAATTATTAATTAAACGAGCGAAGCAATAAATTCATTTAAGTACATTTTTCAGTGTCAACTTTGGGGAATTTTAAAATTTTTGAGTAAAATGGCACAACTAGACCCTAAAGGGTCGTTCATGCCAAATTTGGTTAAAATCAGTCGAGTAGTTTTTTAGGTATCTTGCGGATATACAAACAGACAAACAGACAGACATACAAAATGAAAAAGTGCAAGCAAAGTTGAATACATAGTAAGTGCTCGCTTCGCTCGTCCAATGAAATTATATTTTTGTACTATACCTTCTGAAGAAACATTGACAATCCGACCTCGACCAGTTTTAATCATCCGATCTAAAAAAATAATTTTATATAAAAAATCCAACAAAAAACTCGATAAAAGTAAGTATTCTTAAAATTTCAAAAAAAAAATGTTTTTTACAACCCTGGTTCACTGTAGTTTCTTACCAAGTAAAATATTAGTCATAAGAAAAGGTCCTAGATGATTTGTAGCCATTTGAACTTCAAAACCATCCGAGGTTTTCAATGGTTTTGGTTCGGTAAAAAGTCCAAAACCTGCATTATTCACCAGCAAATCTAATCTGGTTTCAGACTCGAGGAAATTTTTGCAAAATTCTCGAACACTCGACATTTCACTCAAATCCAATTTCATTGGAATCACTTTGGCACTTGGAATCTGGCTCCTTATTTGGCCTAAAAATGCACAAATTAAAAAAAAATTCTTAAAATTTTCCAAAATTTTCAAAGGATATAGTCGGTTCAAATCCTATATAAAGGCCAGAAAGCCCATTATGGCTATAAACTATAAAAATATCCTTTACAAAAATTTCAAAATTTTCTTTCGTTTTTTTAATTTTTGCAAAATTTTGGCCACTTACTGCAAGCATCTGAGGCTTTTATCATATCCCTACAAGCCAGGATAATTTTGCCACCTCTACGAGCCAAATCCTTTGCTGTCTCAAATCCGATTCCTAAATTGTTCAAAAATTGATAAAAATTTCAATCATTAGACCCTAATCAGACCCTAATATTAATAAGGTCTGATTTAATCTCATCCCTATTTTGATTGAATTTACACTTATATATTTGGTCTAACTTTACCTCTTATAATATGAAATTAACCCATAAAATTTTTAAAATCTTAACCTAACTTAACAAAAAAGGGTTTAATTTCATATTATATAGAAGTAAAGTTAGATATAGGGGGCAAATTCAACCAAAATATGGATTAAATTAAACTTTAGCCATACCATAATACAGTGTTACATATTCTTAAGAAAATTTAAATTTTTAAATTTTTACCGGTATTTGCTCCAGTGACAATGACAACTTGACCATCAATCCTCCGGTCACTTTTACAATACCCTATTATTGACCTTGTATAAATTTTTAAACCTAAAATTAAAGCTACAAAAACACCCAAAATTTCGATCAACATTTTGCACAAAAAAAGTTTAAAATTTTGTATATCAGTTCAAATTCTCGGTATTGGTACTACTCGACTGGAGCCAAAAATCGATTTTATACTACAAGTATTTTATAGGTACCCTACTAGGAAATGGTCGATTTTTGTCATATGTTAGTACCATATATCTGTATATGTAGGTATATTAGGTACCTATATTAGTCAGTAGTATACCTATGTATGTAATACATAATAAAGTACCTATATTTATGTATGTGTATCTGGAATTATGAGTATCTAAAAAGCATAATATATCAAATGGGCAAATGCATTTGTTATAGTCATTACTAAACTAAATATTTAATTTTTAAAGTCCATAGTCCATAAAAACCATAATTATATATTTATTATTACAGTATACTCGTATAAGCTGTATAACCAAGTTACATAATATATCCTCTATATCATTATGCTTTTTATATAATATTTTTTTAAAGTACCTATCTTATATAGAATGTAAGTAGTATCTAAATTGAAAGGTTTTAGCTTCAAGGTCTCAATTGCTATGATAAAAAAGTCCTATAATATCTACCATACTTTTGAGTATTATTTTTTAGCATGTGTGAAAAGTCCATTAGAATTATCAAATCATTATGATTATGAGTATTTTTACAAGTACATATTTAGGTATATGTATAGTTGAGTTATGTGAAATATTAATTAACAATACCTCAAAATGTTATGTAATAATATCATTTATGTAATCTACATATACTGATACTGATATAATATTGGTAATGTATCTGTTCTGTACCTATTTTATAAATATTATTAAAGAATTTAGTAGGCATTTAAAGTAGGATAATTAAACAGAATTTTTATTCGAAATTTTTAAATAATATGTATGAGGAACTAGTAAGGTAGAATATTTTATAAAAATTAATCTCTATGATGTTTATGGTCGTATCGACCGCCGTATCTGTCGGAGTTGTAATGGGGCCTGTACCGGTATCCATCATATCGATCCGAGGAATGGTGTCGGTAATTATAATAGTCGTTCTCATAATGCCCATCTAAAAATACAGTTAAGATATTATTAACAGAAACATATTCCTTTCAAATTAAATGAAATTTTTCAAAATAAATTTCCCCCTTGTTCAATTTGAACACTTTACTAGCTATCTGAAATGTAACAGTCAAATTTATAACTACTATATATAGGTGTAAGTTTTACAGGGTCTTTCAGAATAAGATAATAAAAATTCTTAGCTTTTAGTCTTTACAGTATTTAGTATAGATCAGATAGGATTTTTGAATAAATGTGATATGAAATCAATAGAAAATTTTACGGAGATCAAGAATCTGAAAACCATTTGAATAAGAAAAAAATTGAAATATAAAATGCTAGGCCAAATTTAGTCTTGTGAAATATCAAGATTTATGATTTCAGCCAAAAGAGCGCTCGGAAACCGTAAATTTTGACATTTCAAATCTTTTGGTGTAATTTTGGCCTAGGTATTTCAATATTATACAGTATTTTTCTCTCCGATCTTTAGTTCATTGACCTATAACTTTTGATCTGTTAATCTTGGAACTTATTCTAAAATCTGATCTGATCTATTACTATATTAAAAGCTAAACATTTTCGCCATCATATTTTGGTAGACCCTATATATAGAGAATAATTTAAATTTTTAATAATAATTATTAACTAACGTGAATATCTTGGTCCATAATGATGATATCTAGAATATCCAATTTTTTTAGCTTCATGTCCGCCATGTTTGGCCAATGCGGCCCCAGATCGAGCACCCTCTTTGGCCATTTTGGCCCCATGCCTGGCTTGACCACCATGATGAGATCCAACAATGCTTCCCATTCCTTTGATCATATTCTTATCTAAATTTTAATCATTTAAAATTATTTATCATTTGAAAAATATGATCAAAAATATACAAATTTTTACTCGTTTCTCCCCATGTTTTGATCATATTTCCGGACACTTTGCCAATTTTATGCGCTGCACTTCCAGCCCATGCTATGTTACAAAACTCGTAATAAAATAAATATTTTTTAAAATTTAGGTACATATAAAAATTTTACATCCAAATCCCATTTTTTTCATGGCTTTTGAGCCGGATTTGAGGGAGTCACCGATTGTGCCCCCTATGAAATGAGCTGCATTTCCTGCCACTCGACCTGCCATTCCTAATAGTGGATCGAAAACCCCAGAAAAAATATTTCTCGGATCGGCATCGGCATTTGGATCCGGATCCGGTTCAGGGAATGGAAAAGCTTCTGGATCGGATTTTGGATACGGAAATGGACTGCATAAACATCCCTACAGAATAATTTAAGAAATTCTTAACAATAATTTATTGAAAAGTTGAAAAATTGCTTTAAGGGGGTATCCAGAGACACCTAAAGCCTAAATTTTGCTACATGTAATCAAATGGACTTTTTTCGGGGCCATCGGTCGGAAAAATCTCTTTAAGTACTCCACGAAGAGACTTGAAACTTTTTTAATTAAATCCGTAGACATATTTTACACGGAAATGCAGAATTAAAATTTTGATAAAAATTCAGGAACGATGCAAAAAGATAAGCAAAGAGCAAAAAAAGATAAGCAAAGATTTATTTTTAAATTAGAATTTAAAAAAAAGTACTTAGGATTTGATAATTGAAAAGGTGTTACTGCATTTCCGTGTAAAATGTGTCTACGGATTTAATTAAAAAAGTTTCAAGTCTCTACGTGGAGTACTTTAAGAGATTTTTCCGACCGATGGCCCCGAAAAAAGTCCATTTGATTACATGTAGCAAAATTTTGGCTTTGGCTTTAGGTGTCTCTAGATACCCCCTTAAAATGTATCTTAAATTCATTATTTCTCTGGCAAACTGTTTTGGTAGGATTCGGGAAACCTGAAATTTACTAAAATTTTGAAATTCCAGAATTTTTTAAAATTGAAATTCAGGTTTTTGATGATCCTTGGACTTTTTGATGACGGAAAATTCGAATTTCACCACCATGGAAAACTCCGAGGCCCGATGATTAATAAAACCCAAATTTCAATTAAAACAACCTAGAGTTTCTAATTTAAGTAAATTTCAGATTTCCCGAATACTCCCCAAACAGTTTGCCAGAGATCGTATGGTTAAAATGTTGTTATATATAGAATTTAAGCTTAATTTTATCCTAATTTTGGTTGAATTTACCTCTGTTTTTGGTCTAAATTTACCCATAGGGGTAAAGTATATAGCAAAATATATAGGAAAATTCAACCATAATAGGGATGAGATTAAACCGGAGCAGTTTTATAGTAATTTTCAGTGAAAAAAACTTCAACTATGGTATTACAAATTATAATAAAATGCGATAATTTCCAAAATTTGAAGCTTACTTACTTTTAAATTCAAAATGAGGAATATAATTAAGTAAAATATTTTCATGTTTCTTGCATAACTTTCAAATATTATATTAAATTTTGAATTATGATTTGTAACATAATTATTAGATTACGTGGATAATATAAGAATATAGAGAGTTACAAAACAACTAGTTCAAATATTATTACATATTTTATTATGCATACCTAAAACATAGTAGGTATAGTTGTTGTAGACAGTACATTGTTAGAAAATAACCTCAATTTTCATTATTTTCTTAAATTGAAATAATAGAGAGAACTTAAACTTAACAACTATAAGGAAATGATCCATTTTTGTCATAATAATATATTTGACATAAATATGAAAATAAATGCTTAGGTACAATACATTATAGCATCATCGGAATATAATTTTAAATATTTATAATAGGGTATATAATATATTGTATTCGTAAATTACTTATATATAGTACAAAGTACATAGATGGCCTATTAAATGCTCGACATAATTATTTAAAATGAGTTTAATTCCTCATTTTCAAAGCCTTTTAACCAAATTAAAGGCTTAAATCTATATATAATTTAAACATCAAAAGGTCCATTCCGGATTTGGAGCTTTTTTGCTCCAAGATTTCGCATTATGTGAGTAATCAAATAGAAGAAAACTAGGATTTCGAATTGAAATAAATATGATAGAAATTAGTATCTATTTCAAGGTCTAGTATCCCTATATAATTTATAATTTATTAAGGTCATTTGTCAGTAGGTATATAATGTACCTATCTTATGTTTAGAATACTTTTAAAACTACTTTTTTAAATACGAGGGTGTGTCAACGTCCCTGTAGCATCTTCCTACTAGGTCAAGTTAGGTCAAATTCTTAATTCCTTAGAAAATACTTACATTTTTACAAAGATTTTTAGATTTGTTGATCAAATCCCAAAATACGATTAAATTAATATATTTTACCTAGTAAAAAGATGCTACATGGAGGTTGAAGCTCCCTCGTAAATTTTCTTTTTCAATGCAAATAAAAAACCCCCAATCAAAAGTCCACAACTCCAAATTATGTAAACACTTATGAAAATTTTGAAATCGAGCGGTTTGTCGCCATTTTCAAGCGCTAAATTAGCATACTTAATATTATATTCTAATCTCCATTTAAATTGTTCATTTCGAATCCTTTTCAAATTCATCTCATTCCAATGTGAATTGATTCCATTATCGAAAAGAATTTTGGCAATTTTGTCAAAATTTGCAAGAAATATTTCATTTTTTCGAACACACCATGAAGTTCTTACACCCAGGGTTGAATCTGATGACATTTTTAATGAAATTCCTCCAAAATTTGAGAAATTTTGAGCAATTGTATAAGCTGCTGTAAGATCCCATGTTATACAAGCAAAATTTTCATTTAGACCTTTTGTAAGGCAGTGAATTGTAGGAAATATTTGCTTTATTTCTTTTTCTAAAAGTTTTTTGTAAGTTGGCTGATTTGTTGATTTGAGGACTTCATATGCGATACTTAGCCGAATACTACAAAAAAAATATTTTAATTTTAATTACAGTATAAACTAGGATATAATTAACTACTCTAATTCTATGAGTCCAAATCACCTAAGGTAATCTGAAATTTTTGTCAAAATGGCACAACTAGACCCTATAAGGGTTCTTCATGTCGTGTTTAGTTAAAATTGGTCCAATAATTTTTAAGTTATCCCAAGAAAAAAGGGCCCAAATTTTTTTTTATTTTAGTTTAGATTAGGTTTTTTGTTAAATTAGGCTTAAACAATTTGGCTTAATTTCATACAGGGGTAAAGTTAGACCAAAAATGTGGGAGTAAATTCAATCAAATTAGGTATGAAATTAAATTAAACTTAAGCAAAAATTCAAAATTGGTCAAAATTTGCCAAAAGTCAAAATTTGGCAAAATTGGTAAAAATTTGCCAAAAGTCAAAATTGTTCATTTGGCAAAATTTATCAAAAGTCAAATAATTGATACCTTGAATCCATTCCCCATATAAAATCCGAATTAACAAGTTCATCAAAAGTTGTTGGAGGTTGAACTAATTTTGTGACTGACATATTGGCGACAAATTTCCCCTTATAAATATTTCCAATTATAAAAGCAAATATAAGACAGAATGCAAAAAAAGTTCTAATCAAATTAGTCCTTGGTAAAGCTAAATCTTGCTCCAAAAATGACCCAAAATATATCAAATAAACACTATTTTTAAAATTTCCACCTTCTACAACAAGCTTTAATATAACTTTCATCCAAATTATGCATATTAAAGATCCAATTACAATGTATAACCAAATTAGGGTAGAAAATGGCTCAAAAATTGCTAGAAAATTGGTTTTTGGAATTCCAGATCTTGTAATGAAATGAACTGAATGGAATGAAACATGTGTTAGAAAATCGACGACTTTAAATCGTTGAAAATTTGGAGCTACTGCGATTCCAATATCAACTTTTTCCAGTAAGACATCAGAAACAATTCCACCCCATGTGCCATTTTTATGTAAAATTCCAGTAGCACCTTTTCCAGAACCCTGAAAAGTGATATGGTTGTATTATGGTTTCTGGAGAAACAAAATTTTTCCAAGTTTTTTTTTTGATCAAAAAGACCTGAAATGCGTTTTTAGATCATGATGTTTTTAGTTTAGATCAGGTCAAGTAAGGTGTTGTCTAACCTAACCTAATATGAGTTAATTAAACCTCATATTTATGCGTTTTCTAAAATTTTGAAAAATTTGGCAAAAGTCAAAATTGGTCAAAATTTATGAAAAAATCGAAATTAGGCAAAATTCAAAATTTATCAAAAATCAAAATTGGGGAAAAATTCAAAGTCAAAATTTACTAAAAGCCAAAATTGGCCAAAATTTGTTAAAAGTCAAAATTGGTGAAAAGGGAAAATTTGTCAAAGCAAAATTGGCAAAAATTCAAAATTGACAAGAATTTGTCAAATGTCAAAGTTTACAAGTAAATTTTGACAAGTGTTAAGTTGGTATACCATCGAATTTAACGCATAATATTAAATTTTGGTACCCATTTGGTACTCGAATATTGTAAAACTTTGACCTAAAATTTTAATGTCATTTTGAACAACTTTGAAAAATCGACCAACAAAAAACTTGCACCAGAAACCGTAATTCAACCTGGAATATTTCATATGTAAAATTTCGAGATTTTGAAATTTCTTCAAGAACATTTTTATATAGTCCTCCAATGGGCCGCCATTTTTGTGACCCAGCAATTGGTACAATTTTTATATTCATTGAATGAGTTGGTGAAGAAATTGTCAATTTTTTCCCTTTAAAATCGTTGAAAAAATCTGGAAAAATGTCGCCAAATTTTGATGCCAAAGACCAAAATTTCGATATTATTTCAACTCCACAGTGGTTGCAAATTGTGTAAAAATTTGTAAAATTTTCCAACTCGATAGAAATTTTGTATTTAATCCCAAGAGCAAATTTTGACCTGAGTAAATTTTCGGAATTTCCTAGTTTTGTTATAAGAATGAAATAATCCGAATTTCTTTTAACAATTGGGAATAATGAAGGTGTTAGAAATTTTCTCAAATTTTCTTTAAAATTTTCTTTGTAATTGAATATGATTGTTAGAGAGCTGTACACATGTTTAGAGCGGAATTTTGGTATAAAGTTTGTACTATTTAAATTTTTGGGAAAATTTTCAAAATTTCCAAAAATCAATTCTCTTTCGTAAATTGCCATTAAATCCTCAAGAATTTCCCCATAAACTTTCTCATAAACTCTTTCCAGAGTTTGATTATTGCTGGATATAATAAGAAAATTATCAAAATAAATTTCTAAAATTTGAATTTTTCCAGAAATTTCGCCATTTTTAACAAATTTACAGCCCAAAATCAAAATATAAAAAATCAAAAACATAATTAGGCAGTATAAATAATTTCAAAAATTTCAAATCTAATAATTTTGTATCAGAATCATACTACTAGGTAAGATAGGTAGTTTTATAACTTATTTACCTATATCATATGTCTACGATTAATTGACTAATTAAAAATTAAAAATTTTGCTTTTAAAATATAATTTATTTAACAGTTTTTAGTAAGACTGTAGCTAGTCAAATTAGTCTGTTTAAGTAATATAACATTTTTATTAGGCTGCCTAATTTAGGCAATTTAATGGAATTTCGAAAGCTTTTGCCTTAAAATTTTTCTAAAAACTTAAAAAAGAAACTTAAAGGATATCTTCGGGTTATAATGAGTTTTCAGGCCTTTATACGATAATTATTAGCCATACAAATTACACGATATTGTTCTAAAAAAATTAACCTAAATTTAAAGTAATTAACCTAGTTATTTATGGGTACATACCTAAATATTTTTGCTTTCTTTTTTATGAATTTTGCATTCATATCAATATTACTTAATATCAGTAATTATTAGTAATATTTTAGGCTTAACTAGTTTGTTTTATTTTAAAGAATCATGTTAAAAATATTATACATTTTGGCAATATTTAGTTTACTAGCCAAAGGTCAACTATTTCACAATCCCATTGCGAGGTCACCCATAAAACAAGAAATTTTGTCAACTCTTGAAGAAAATATTTTTCAATTTTTATCGAAGAATTTAGAGAGGATAAAAAACGAAAATGCCAAGTAAAATCACAAATTAGGGGTAGATTAGATATAGTTTGGAATATTTTTTTTTTGAAATTTAGACATGTTGTTTCTGCAACTCACACAGGATTTCCAGACTTTAAAAAAGATTTCCGAACTATCCCCAACTACCCCTATATTATCTTTAATTACACAGTTTCATGTTTTATTTAAAATATCATTATTTTTTAGAGAAAAGATTGTCAACTATCTAAAAGACTACAATTCAGCCAATGTTTATATAAAAAATGCTGGGAAATCAATATTTTCAAACCCATTTGGAATTTTTCTTATGATTTATCGATTTTTTCATGAACTTAAAGAAATTTCAGATATGATTAAACCCGATTTTGGTACTAATTTAAAGTCTAAAAACTATATTGGTTTTGAAAGATAATTATTTTTTTAAATTTTAGATTTAAAATCCATGATTTTCAAAAATGCTCAAATTGGATGGCCAGATCAGAGAGAATTAAATTTTGGAATGGATTCACTTTTAAGGCTTCATTTTCATTATGATTTGAAATTTAACAACGTTAGTACATTTGTTTATTGTTAAATTATAACCATATTAAAGCGGCATCTAAGGATTGTTAATTGTTGCCAAATCTCAATGTTAGCCTCTCGGATTTCTGATTAAGGGGCTGAAATTTGGCAATAATGCATGATAAACCTCATATAAATGCCCCCAAAGCCTCAAGATATCCTTTAAACACTATTCAAAACTGTTTTTAATGCAAAATATCCAAAAATTGATTAAAATTTTGGGCTTAGATAATAGAAAAACGACCAAAGTGTTTTGATCAAAATTTCAGTAAATTAGATTCCAAAATCTAAAGGATGTAATCAGCTTTCAGATCTTTCCATATTAAAACTAATATAAAGCTCGAATTATTTGTAGAATTTCAAAATATCCTTTGTCCTGCATTTTCATTGGAAAATTTATTTGTAAATTTGTACCTAAACGGGATTTTAATTTTAAAAATTTAGAAGAATTCCTAAAACTGGAAAATTTTTCATAAGAATTCGTATATTATTTTTGATGTTTCGGAATCGTTTTTGACATTTGAAAATTTTGTTTTGTCATAAACGAATTGACTTTTTGACCTGAAATGTCGATATTTCAAAACCAATTCCAAACTATCCCGAATGTAACCTTGTATGAAATGATATCATAATTCAAAAATTTTTTGAATTAATCAATTTTTGAATTTTTTGAATTTTTGAATTTTTTGAATTTTTGAATTTTGTCATTTTTTGACAAAAAATGACATTAAATATAGTATTCCACTGATAAAATTCATAATAATGATGGGAATTTCAAACTTGGACCAGAGGTGGAGTTGAAAGCAAAACATTGTCATCTGATTGGAGAAAGATCTTACAATCATACGCATTTTGCATTGGCCGTTGAATGGCTCGAGCATGCCATTTATCTTGAGGAGAAAGAGAAATCATACACTTTGCAGGAAAAAGCTCGATTGATGGAAAATTACAAAAGTGCTGTTTTTCAAGTAATTTGACACTTAAAATTTTAAAATTTAAATTTATACAGTTTATCACATAGCATGATAAAATATTTTGGAACTCGGCACCTGGACCCAGAGCGGATATATTTGCAGATCCGGTAAAAAAGATCATAGCTATTTTTACGTTATTTCCATCCCTATTTTGGTCTAAATTTACCCCTACTAAAATAATCAATTTTTTTTAGTAATATGCGATCTTATATATCTAATATTACAGGTTGGAAAACGTGAAGGATATTCTCCAATTAAAAGAAAACTTCGACGTGACGTCCTAATTGAGATGTCAATTGAAAAAAAGGACCCAAAATTTTCAGACAGTTATTTCTGGGCTCTTTGTATGGGAATGGATCTTGAAGTAATAAAATTAGGGTCAAAACAGGGTTATTGTGGCATAATAAATTTTATAAGAAAATTTTTATTTTAATCTTCGGTTTCTGATCTATCCTATTTTATAATTTTGGATTGTTAAAGTTTAACATTTAGCGAATAAATGTTAATAAGTTTAGAATATAGGATCATAAATCAAGCTTAAATGTTTGCTCAAAAACCGTTAAAATCTTGTAAAAATTCTTTAAAATTTGCTAAAATTGCTTCAAAAATCGTAAAATATTTTGTCAAATTTGACCACAATCAGAAGGTTACACTTTAAAAGATACTTTGTCCGTAATTTGTAAAAATAATTTGTCAAAAATCCATTTAAATTTCTAATTGGCTCAAAATCTGTAAAATTTTAGTCAAAGATATCTTAGGGTCAAAAAATGGGGTTTCAGTTTCAGGCCTTTATATGGGGTTTAATATGGTAAAGGCCTGAAATCCGAAGAGATCCTTTAAGCATCATTACCATTTTTCACCAACTTAATTTGTCTATATTATCTTCAAAATAAGTATTTAATATTTTGAAATTTTTAAAATCATTACCTAACTGTATACAGTTAGTTAGTTAGTTTAATTTTAAATATATTTAAAATTGACTTGCCACAATAACCCATAATATATAGTAACCCTATTACAATTTCCAAAATTTTATATCTAGGACCCAAAACTCAAGAAATTATTAAAATGTCTCTCAATGTCAAACATTCATCCATATTTCACAATCCAACCATTAAAAATCGAGATTATTTCTTCAAATCCAACAATTTTTCTAATTCATGATGCAGTAACCCACACAGTAGCTGATAAAATTATACAAAAATCTTCAAAACAAGGATTTCAATATAGTGGATATGGTTCTGAACCACATGAGGGTCATATTAAACCATCCTCAACTTTAAGTTGGGGTTCAGTTCCAACAGTCAATCCACAGCATCCTTTAGTCGAACAAAATGATGATTCCCAAAGATCTTTTATTTATAATCGAATTTATGATGAGGAGGATCCAGAGTTGAAAAAAATTTCAAAGAAATTTGAAATGATTTCAGGGCTTAAAACGTTAAAGAATTCTGAGGATATGTTTATCGCTGGATATTCATTTGGATCTCATTTTAGTTTAAGACATGATCTGGTAAAAAAATTACATTTAATTTACACGGGAACTGATTTTGGTGTCGATCGAGGTCAGCATAAGAGCTATTACAGTCAAGAACCATAGGTATTTTCGATATCAAAAAAAGTTTTAGAAATGAAATAACTAGCCCAACAACTAGTTGATATCATTTTAGAGATCTCAACCGACACCAAAAAACGTTCCATATTTAAAATATTTTTATTGATTTTTTTATTGATTTTTTTATTCTAACAGTTAATGCATCATCCAATTATATCCCTAAAAGGAGATCGTATCGCAACTTATATGATTTATGTAATGTGATAATACAGATAGTATCATAACTTAATAATAAAAATTGATACATTTTTAAACAATTTATAACTCGTGTTAAGTATATTTAAAATATTTAAAATATTAGTTATCAGATGTGGAGCAAGGTGGAGCTACAGTATTTCCATTTGCTTCATTTGCATCTGTCCAGCCTGAGAAAGGTGCTGCTCTCTATTGGATAAATAGCTTTAGAAATGGACTTGGAGACCAGAGACTTGTTCATGGAGATTGTCCTGTCATCTCAGGGGTTAAGTGGGGTAATTTCTATAATTTATAAATTTTTCAAAATTTTTACTAATATTTTTTATACGATATTAATAGTGGCTACCAAGTGGGTTTATGCAAATGAACAATTTTTAAGAGTTCCTTGTACCTTGAACAGAGATGATTAAAATAAGACAAAAATTCAAAAAAATTACAAAAAAAAATTTATTTTAGATGATATTTTAGATGTATTATTAATATAAGATTTTGAAAATATTTAATAAAATTGGCTCCGATTGAATCTCATCCCTATTTTGGTTGAATTTACCACAACATTTTTGGTCTAACTTTACCCCTGAATGAAATTAACCCAAAATTTTTAATAATCTTAACCTAATCAAACATAAGCTAAACTAAACTAAAATAATTTAGGGTTAATTTCATACAGGTGTAATGTTAGACCAAAAATATAGCGGTAAGGTCAACCAAAATAGGGATGAAATTAAACTTGAGTGAAAATTTCCAAAAAAAATTCAAAGACTTCTATCTTGGTAAGCAAATTTGATTTTATAAAACTTAACTAGAGTTGTAAAAAAGAGGTACCTCGCGGGTATAAGGTACCTCCTCAAAATACTCGCAAGGTAAACGAGTACCTC
>JAQIXA010002982.1:0-15584 GCA_034699045.1 Nanhermannia cf. coronata Gr-Ori-00579 | reverse complement strand
TAAAAACAAGGTGTTCCTAGGCTAGACCTGTGAAATATCTAGTCTAAATTTTTAAATAAAAATCAATAATTAAGGGTGGGATTCAACTAGTTCACCGACACCATATCCCCTAAAATTTAGCAGTGCATGTGGCGGGCCTATAGAGAAAAATCCTAAGTACGTATTTTATAGGTTAGAACAGTTTGTTCTTTTTTTGTAACAAAAATATTATTAAAGGATATGTTTGGGTTATATTGGGCTTTCTGGCCTTTATATGAGGATTAGGCCTAATACATAAAATACGGAAATTGAAATACTTAGAACCCTTGATTGAATGGTTGATAGGCTTGTTTATTCAATTTTTATAGATTTTTACTAAAAATATTAGTAAACCAAAGTCAGGGTTTCTAATATCGAGATTTAAATTCTACTGACCATGAGATTATTCTAAGGAGTGTTTTAATTTATTTGCTTAATTAAAAGAGCTAAAAAAACAAGAGTCAAATGTTCCTAGACCTTTGTTTTGGTTACAAATTACAAGGTCAAAATATCCATATTAGATAATACGAAATTCGCCCAAAGGGCGAAATTTTTTGGTCATTTTAAAATGCCTTTAAACAGATTTGGTCTCTTATAAAAAATATTTTGAGAAAAAATTGGTATTTATAGTTGTAACAAAATTAAAATAAAGCAATCCATTTGCCCAAAGGGCGAAATTTTTTTTTTTAAATATTCGGAAAAATGTAAATTTTTTGTCATTCAAGGAACTTATTGACTTTGTAAATAAAATTTCCAAAAAGGTCAATTTTATCTAGTGTATTTTTGCCAAAAAATTAGGGTGTTCCCGGGAACACCCGGAACAATAGCTAGAGCCGCCAATTTTTATTTAAGTAGGGTACCTATAACTATGCGAGACCAAAATGGATTTTATACTTTAATATCTGAATTAACTAAATGAACAACGATTAACCATCTATTCTATACTGTACACTTAAATATACTGTACTGGAAGAATTTTAACAATCATCTTATTATGTAGGTTAGGTAATCTTTTAACAAATCAAAAATAGGAGTATGAAACAAGAAGGAGACTCGAGATAGTAAAAAGTAAAGAATAGAATTTCATATGCAACCAACAAAAATATTTTAAATTTTAAATTGATATTTAAAATTTAGAATAAAATTATGATAGTTAGGTTAGGAGTAGAGTTGGATAGGGTAGGTAGGGTCAGGGTTTACATTAGTAAGAATAATTTTAAAAAAAACCCAATAATGCTCAATAATGTGCTGCACAAGTCACAAACAAGTACGAGTACGAGTACCATATATACAAGTAGGGTAATCAGTAATTCAAGAAAGGCAGAGCAAAATGTTTAGAAAAGAGCTTACAGTGCTTGTAAATCTGTCTGTCCTTTCCATCTGAAATTTAACCATCCGATCCCGAGCCGGAAGAAATTGATAATGGATAAATATATGGTATATTATTCATATCATTACATGTACACGTATCCATATTTCATATAAGAATTTATGAAATGATTATTAGTCATTGTCATTGCATAATTTTATAAATAATAAATGCAAATTTTATAAATAATCATGATCATGTGGCATTTGGCATGATTCAATTCAAAATATTAAAAGCAAAAAAATTTGCGGATGGATATGATTGATTTAGTCTTTTCTTACCATAGGTTTATTCGAGGTTTGCTGCTGCTGGAATTCTGCCTCTGCTGGACTGCTTCTTCCAGGGTTATTTTCCATCATTCCGTTTGGTAATCCTTCAACTGGAAGCCTTCTGGAAGCTGGTCGGCCACCCACAGTCCTCCGGAGGATGATGTTCTTGAAAAGCAGACCGACGCCACTGTTTCTAATATTGTTCATCATCTGTCTTTCCATACCATATATTCTCTAACAAAACAGTTATCATTAAACTTGATTTTTGACTCTGCACTCTGCACACATAGTAATAAAAGTATTAAGTAGGATATATTATGGAGATACTTATTCTTAGATACAACAGTTTACCCAATTTTATCAATTTTATCCAGTTTTCAAAATGAATGAGCTCTCAATAGTCAAGTCGAACTTGTTTTTGGAATTTGATTTGATTTGACCAAATTCAAATATTAAGAGATAATCCACACCCACACACTATACTTATTACTTATGGTTTAAGGTTTAATTATAGGGTTTTCGGCATAAAAATTGGACAACTAGATGTAATCTGTTCTGTCTTGGGACAATGACAACTTTAGCCTCCTATTACCCCAAATGGGGGCGAAAATTGATTTCTGATGAGATTTTAGTATTGAAACTGTAGCTCATAATATAATATAATATTATATTGAATGGTGCCATAGCTATATCGTTGTGGATAGGGCAGGTAGTTGAGGGCTAAAGTTTTCATTGTCCGTCCAGAGAAAATATCAATTTAGAGGACAGATTACTGATTACATCTAGTTGTCCAATTTTTATGCCGAAAATCCTATAAGTATACTTAGGAACTCGTCAATTTTCACCGAAAGTACCATACACTGCACCATTACTTGTTAATGGTATAAATATTATGGTTAATAAACGAAGAACTTTATCACTTCTTCAAAGATTAGACTTGAAATGTCCAAAATATATTGATTACTGACTGTCAACCAAACCAATCTACGAGTTCTTTAACTTAATCGAAGAATAACTATTTTACTATTACGATGTATACTGTAGTTGTAAAATTTCAACAAATCGAGCTTTTATTCTTCTAATAACTGGTAGGTACTTACCTACTACCTACTTGACTATTATTTTAAACATGTCTACTACTTACAGTAAGTAGGTATCTATCTATATAAAGTATTTATCTATATAAGATATCTATAGTAGGTAGGTTAATTTATGTATTTTAATTGTGTCAGTCAGTTATAATTATATATAAGACATTCTAACCTCTACTGATGAGATTGAGAATGACTCAATGGTAAGTAAAGTACTAACCAGTAAAGTACCTACTGCACAATGAATAAAAGACCCTGTTCCATTTAGGAATAGAAATCAGCTAGTTAGTTTATTTTTTCGTAATTCGATCCAGAAATCAAGATTGTATAATAATAGCGGATATTAAAATCGTAAATACGAACTATTATTAACTAATTGTATTTAGAATATTTAGCATGGTGCTGATTCAAGTAATAGAACAAAGGCCAACTGCAACTGTGCTAGATCAAATGACAAAAACACATTATTATAAACATACTACTATTAAGTACTTATAAGACTAGTCTAATGCAGCTACAACTCGTTAGCATAAATCAAAGAATGCAATGAATGTAATTTTAAAAAAAGTTAGTCTTGATAGAGATGGCTATTTAAGGCCATCATGATAGCCTGCGCCTGCACCTAGTACCTCACAAACTTAAAGCCAAGTCTCATGTACGAGTAAATATCTACAATACTAACATATTTTATTTATTCTTCCAGGTAAAAATATACAGTTATAAATTAATTTATGGATGTCATTATGGCACTAAAACTGGTGAAAACAGTTTCTACTCGGTAAAATTCTAAATACATTTCTTTCTGGTAGGTACAGTTTTATGAATTTATGACTTAAAATTATAATTATAATTATAATCATATTTTAATTTTAGGCTAAAAAGAGATTCTTGAGTGTCAATTGACAATGTCTCAAGTGAAGGTAGATAAGATTGAGTTGAGTATATGAACATAAAGTACTCAACGTAGATAGTGGAGTAGGCAATAAATCTCACTTATCTTTAGGTATCCGATAAATTAAATATCTATCACTATCAAATAAACGTGCATGTGCATTGTGCATACTTATTAAAATCAGAAAGAAACAAAGCAAAGTTTTGAAGCAGACAGAAGGATCAGTTTGCGCCCGGGCTCGGACTCTGATACACTGTCCCTGAACTGAACAATGCAAGGAATTTGAATTTTGAATCTGAACTTTGGCTTCTTTAGCTAAGCTTCAAGATGACAAATCCAAATGCAAGCTAATCGTAAGTTATTTTCATTAGATAGCTACATAGGTATGTACTGAATTTATTCTACATTTCTTGAAAAATAGTTAGCATACCCTACGAATAAGGTAATAATAATAACCCTGCACACTTAGAAGAATTAATTGTTAAGATTAGTAATTCAGAACTAATTTTAATCGTAAAAATCCCTATAACGTTTAAAACTTGTTTTACTTTATTTAAATGCACAGTATTCAAACTTTACAAATACATAATAGTTATACCTAATCGTAAGTACTTGAAACTTAAGTATGCATATGAATTTGCAAATTTGCAAAATAGTACCTAGTTAAAATAAAAATAGTAAGATAAAGTTGACAATACAAATTTTTTAAGATATAATGGAAATAGATTTACATATAGGTACTTACATTGAAATATATTTTAAGTAAAAAGTCAGAGTAAGTAACATTGTTATTACTATTAAAGTAAAACTATTTCACTTATGATCATAGTACATAATAAAATAAGTAATAATATATAATAATAATAAGGTATAAACTACTACAAATACTATAATAATTAGATTAAGATTAAACTGGTCATAAAATAATCACAGAATTTCACTTATTTTTAATGTACGGATACCTAGTACTTATCCTTAGTACTTTCATACGTATTATACCTATATTCAATTCAGTATATGTACCTATATGTAAAGTACATATCTACTTGATTATTTTACTTCTAACATGTATGTCAGATATCGAATGTTAACAAAAACTAGAACTCTGAGTCCTGATTCTGATCAATTAAAAACACATTATATAATTAATACTTACTTAAACTATGATTAACACGACAATAAAATACTGATCTGTATAAAAGTCGATATACAAATTACTTTTATTACATTATTATTCATATTATCCAATTTTATGTACCTAATCCTTAAATATATATATTCAATTCAAACCACCTCTGACTACTACTAATCCTACTTAGGTAATACAACTTTTAGATAATTAACAGTAATACACAATTTCATTTTCATTACTCGTATTTTTTTCAGATCTGATTGCGATTGCACACATTAAATGACAAGAGACAGGATAGAAATCAAGTGTACATTCTCATAATGTAAAAATATATTTCCCTACATAAGTATTTATAGAGTACCTAAGTACTTATTATTTACTTACCTAATATTATTCATTATTTATTTTGATAAATATCGAGAACAATTAGTCAATTATCATTTTAGAAAATATTACTGCATATTTAAATTACATCTGCCTAATAATAACTAACGATATACGAGTAACTACCTCTGCTAAATGATCTGCACAGTTAATAGAGCTCCTGAAAAAAAACCCTTTGAAAATTGAGGGCAAAATTTGCCGAGCTGAATCAAGTGGATAGACTATCATTATTGATATTCTCATATACATAATTCGATAATCGAAAATCCTTCGAAAATTGAAGGATCTAGTTAAAAAATCATCACTTATTTTGACACTTTGATTATTTTAAAAAGTTTTTTATCCTAATCATAATCATATCGTCATCATCTAAAATATTTGAAAGCATAACTAGGTACCTCTACATAATATCTTATATTCTCTCTCTTGAACTTTGCGAACCTTTTAAACATTCAACATTCCCAATAACATTTTTATCCTTTATTTAAACTATACATTAATATGTAAATAAGTAGTATAGTTGTGCTACATTATATAATAAACATTTATCAAATAAAATCTAGCTAGGTAATTTAATTATATATAGTAAATCTAATTGGTTTTATTTGTCTTTTTACTATTACTTGTACCTATTGGACTTATCCAATAAATCTCCGAATAATTTTTTTAATTTAGGCGATCGATCAGAATGCGTTGTCAAGAAAGGTAAAGAAACATTTTCAAGAATAAAATAAATAAATAAAAGGTTAGGTCGATTTTGATATGATATGATCAATCCGACAATGACAATATATTTTATATAATGCTTTTAACTGCCTATCCAATATCTTACAACTATAAGAAATGTGAAATTAAAGGTGGTTTAATTATTAATTTCATAAAAATGATAATTAATACCTTTGACGATTTGATCATTATTAATTCATAAAACGAAGCAATAGATAGATATAAAAGTGCATTTTTTTGAGACAACCTTTTACAAAATATGGGATATAAACATGAGAAATAAATGATAGGCCTATCTGTATATCAGATCCAATGATAGGTAAGGTACGAAAAACAAAATAAAAACACTACCTATTTCAGTTTCAGTCTATGAAGAATGTTTAAGTTAGATTTTGGCTGATATCAAAGAGTAAGTGAGGTGCTTCAAGAATCCCCGGATTTAATGAAAAATTCACACCTCGATATCAGTCTTATTGTTAGATTATGATATGAATACGTAATATCATAGACATTTCATTAAATATTACCTATATTATATAAGCAATAAAATGTTCATAATGCTTGAAAAATGAATACATCTAAACTGTAACAAAAATTTTAACTAGGAATATCTAAAGGTATATTTACTCGTATGCAATGTATACTTATCCTTACCATTAGTGCCTAGCGTAACGTGCTGTTTAATATTCTTTAAGTATATAAAAAAAATAATTTACTTAAGTTAGCATTGAGTATTTAAGTCTATTTTTTGATTAACTTGAATCATTAAAAAAACTCGAGAAGGAAATAAGGTTAATCTTTATAAAAAATTCCGAAAAATCATAGAATTTGAGAGGAACACTTTTCTTATGCTTAGATCAAAATGACTACCTAATAAGTTACTTCATATCATATGAAATCAACACCAATTAGGCTTCGGCTTACTGTTAAACCCAGAATATAGGGAACGAAGTTAAAAGCACAAGAAGAATAAAAGAAGCACTCCAAGAAGGACTGAAGCATACTAGCACATCTTTAGGATATATTATTTGACTAAATTCGTATCCTTGTAAAACCCCCTTACAGTCCTAGGAAATTTAATATTTTCTCAATTAATTAATTGCAATTGATTTGATTAGTCACGATCACTTACATCACAAAAGCTATCGCATTTAGGGCAAACCAATCCACCTCGATGAAGCCAGCCATTGGCCATCAATTGGATTTTGATCTCTTGACCTTCGTAAGCACATGTAAAAGTGTGGTTAGTGACCTGTACACATTCAGGGAAAGAGAATAATGTCAGTTAACACATTTCATTCTACCAAATTCTACAATAAAAACTTACTAAAATGTGAAGAAGACCATTTTGACAAGTATATCTATAACAGCCTGATCCCTATAATCATTAATAAAACAAAATAAAATGAAGACCGACAAAATGCTCAAAAATATTTTATACCCAGTGTTGCCAATGCCTTTTCTGGTGACAAGATCTTTCTTCCCACATATCTTTTGTATGATAAAAACACTTTGCACCATCACCTTAAAAATATGAATATTGTGAATAATATTTATTTATAATCCTAACTAATAAGATAAACACTTACCATAATCTTCGAGAGCAAAGTTTTTATCAGAATCTGCAAGTTCAAAATGATTATTTTTTATTTTCCCTTCTCGTTTCTTAATATTACCAGGATTATTATCGGGGTAAAGACAAGACGATCCTCGAATGACTACGCTATTAGCTCTCCACGTAAACTCTTGTACATAAGGACAATAATCAGCCAAGGTCTTAAATAAAAAATAAATAATTATTTTGTTTAATATATATGAAAAAGCGCATATGTATAATAGTACAAGCAATATTATTATTTCTACAAAATAATTCTTTTTTTATTGAAACTATCTACGCATAAAAAGAGACATCATAAATAATTTTCTTACTACAGAGCCTCCATAATATGTTATATTATCTTGATGAACATTTGGCAGATTGTCAAAATTCTTGGTAAAAATTACGAAATTATCAGATTATTGACTAGGTATTTTAAGTATACCTAAGTATACATACTTAAATACAAACCTGATATTGAGGAGCAAGAGGTGTGTTATATCTAACAAGGTTACAAAGTGCAACCGAGCTTTTATCGTCAGTGCATTGGGTTTCTAATGGCTCAGCCTTAACTTTATTACAATATGGCATTGCAGACGATCTATTTTCAAAATTATATAAACTCAAAAGATATTTTTTTTAATTTGAATTTTGATGTTTTACTTTGAATTCGACTTAGAAATCGATTTAGAATTAAGAGTAGAAGTCATCCATTCCTATGAAATAAAGAATATAAAAACGATATTACCTAATCTGTAATTGCATCATAAAATAATACCAATTTAATTATTATTATAATAATTTTAATTGAGAATTTAAACATACCATACACGACTTTTTAGCAAAATCGCACCCATGTTGATAACCTAATTTGACAAAATATTTTTTATAAAATATTACCTACTCAAAAAATGGGCAGGTAACTATTAACTATAGGTAAATAATTTTTAGAAAATGCTTACCCCATTCTAAATGTTGAGCTAGATCATAATTAGCTCTATACCAACCAGTATCTTCCATTAGAGCTAAAGTAATTCGAGAATAGACAGGATTTTGAGTATGAGTTCCAGTCATTGCTTCATTCTATAAGGAGATTTAGAAAAAAAGTTATTAAATTAAAAACTCATCTACATGTAAATACTATGTATTACATAATTTACTACTAATAAGAAATCTTACCTCAAAAATTCGTTTTTCCCAATGGGTCAACTATTGAAAGAGATAAGTTCTTAAATAGAATTTATTCATATTACAAGATTTCACTTACAGCAGTCCCCTCTTCTCCTTGATCTTCTAATTCGGCACCTTCTAACTCCTCGCAACCAAAATGATTCCTAACTTCACGAACAACTCTTGGAGTAACTTTTTCAAAAAATTCAAAGTTAATATTAAATTTTTAGAAAATATCAGCTAGAAAATATAGAAACCTATCATTTGCATTTCTCTGGTAATGTTGCCATTTCGAACTTTCCAATTTTTCCTTTGGACAGTTTTGATCACCTTGTCACTCCATTGTCTAGCTTGAATCCTGTATAGTATATTAATAAAGATTTTGAACAATCTTTCAATATTTTGTCAACAAAGTACATTCTACAATGCAAAGTAAATATAAGCGAGGTGAATATATTAACTTACCGTTCATTCAATGGAGGCTTCCCTTTAGAGTCACGTTGACTAAATTAAAAATTAAATTACTTATCAAAAAATAACTATATTCAAAATATTTCCAAAAAGTTTTTTAATTACGTCAAAGGGTTTCCATTATCATCTCGAAAAAAGGCATACAACGAAACCGAGAAACCTAAAGCATGTAGAATTTCATGCTTTACTGTGCTAATCAGTGTATCCAATTCTTGAGGTTTTGTGCTTAAAGAATTTGGACAAAGATTCGCATGACCTATGAAATTCATAACATAATCATAATATAAAATAAATAAAACAAGGGTTATTTGAAATTTGGAATATAAATAACTCACCAGCAATGGGTCTTCATGTCAAAGGAAATAAGTATAAAAAAAATAAAATTTGCAAATTAGAAATTAGAAATAATAAGTAATCGATAAAAAATTTCTAGATTTGTTTCTCGACTTATTTAATTTAACTTTCAAGATATTGTATGATTTGAGTAACTTATATTCAAACATTCAATTTTGGCAAAAATAAAAAATGATTAAAAGATAATAGGCAAATCTTGTTGTAAAATTACAGTATAGTAGCTAACTATAAATAGGTAGGTGTAGATACTTCATTTATACACATTTGTTTGAAGCGAATTGTTTCCCATAATCATAACGCAATATCAAATCTCATCAGAGCATAAATTTTTATCTTTTACTAATACTAATACTTTTACTAGATTAATTTTAAATACTAGGTAGGTATTAAAGAAAAAATGGATTTAACTAAAAATAGATAAGCTCACTTTCATTTGTGCTTTATTACTTTTAATATTACACCAATTTCTCTTTAACAGATAAAATAACATCTTACTTTCCTACCTGCAGACGATTATCGCTTTTTTCCACTAAAACCAAATATTAAACTCATAAAATGCAATGTTTAACGTACTATTATAGGTATTTACTATTACTCATAGTCCAAATGCTCATACCCTAATAAAAGATTTTTTTGGGCGAGTGTAAATGGCTTCTCCTAACTATAAATTTTACTTCGAGTGGTCGTTCAAATGAATTATTTGACAAAACATTTCTAAGGCTAGGCCCCAGTGTACCGGAAAGTACAGATATTCTACTATTTTTAAATTCAATTAGGTTTTCGTTCACTTTCTTCAATTTTTAAGTGGTTCTTAACATTTGTCATTTTTTGGTATAATTTAGAACAATTTTTCTTACCGGTCAAGTCCTGATTCTTGTTGGCAATGAGCTGCATACGCTACAGTAAACCCTTGTTTGCACCGTGGAGTTTGATGAGCAGAAACATAAAATACGAAATCAGCATTCAGGATGCCAATACCCGGTGTACTGTTCTGAGCCACACCACAATGATGCCCATTCGCATCGCAAACCCTGCAAGCCTACAAAATTCAATAATTTGATAGTGACAAAAGGCTGACTAAAGAAGATGCATCATTATAATTTAGTTGTCAAATTACATCTAAATGTTCTTCAGGGACAGGGACCTCCCTAAATTAAAATTTATTAAAATTTAATAAATTATTCTCAAAAAATATTGATCTCAACATACCCACACATAGTTTTCTCTTCGCATTCAACCCTTTAATAAATATAATGTAAGTAATTTAGGTACGCATGTTAAATAATTTCCAAACTTTCTGAAAATAAAAAATTATAGTAGTATGCAATATGCAAATGTACCTGCAAAAATGATGAGGATCGTCAGCTGAAATAAAGTAATATAAAATGAAATATTTTTATCGTTTCAATAATTTATGCTTAAATTGATACTTTACCCTTATAATAAACTTGTTGATTCGGACATCGTCTGAAAAATAGCGTAATGGATACATTTTATATGTAAATAAATAAACTGTTTATGAAAGAGTAGACTTAATTGTCAAATAAAAGACTACATAAAATTTTATTGGAAAACTTCTTTAATTTAATTTAAAACGAACCTGTTAAGAATTATAGCTTGCTCAGTACGACGAACCATTAACGCTTTTTCCCAGTAACTGACTGTAAAATCAATAAAATATTTCAACACAAGTTTGTTTTGTGTTTAAAGTTTAAACCAAAACATAGACTGGGGTAGACTGGGGGGAGTGTGAACGCTTTGATTTTGCATAGTTAGTCATAACTTTAAATCTAATGATAATTCAAATTGCAAACATATGAAAATTGTTAATCAAGCTAATAATTAAGGGAAATCAATATTTGACAAAATATTTATAATTAGGTACCTATGTCTAAAAGTTTAATCAACTAAAATCTGTTTTTTTTTTAACATTTTGCCATTTCAATTAAACTTAATTTACCTGATGAAATTTGATAATTAGAGTTAATATGATATTCATATATCATATTAACTATGTATTAAGTGGATCTTTCACGTACATCTCAATTAAAAATTTTGTCAAAATTTTCGAAACTTTAATTAGTTATTATACTTTAATTGCTAATTATGTGTGCTTTTACATACAAAACCATTTATTAGAGCATCTCAATAGAATTATTGAAATCATATGTTTAATCTCATGATGTCTCATGATATGATTGCCCCCAGTCAACCCCTATTCGTATGTATCGTTAGCTTAGGTATATTTACTACCTACAACTTTTTAATTAAACAAAATATACCTAGGTAGGTAGGGTACTTATTATTATTCAAAATTTTTGTTATTTTCAATTCTCACTTACCCGCTTGAGGAAGAACTGTGAACTGAAATAAACACATTTGTATTATAAATAAAAAAGTTTTATTAATTTCTGATTTTACTACAAGTTCATAGCACAAGAAACGAAATATCTATTATAGTCATTTATGCTACATTTCCCTCTCTTCTTTTTAATAATAAAAGTTAGTTTAATTTATTCTTTAATAAATATATCAAAAGAAAGTAAAGCATTTTGTTCAAAATAAACTTTTTCAAAATAAAATAATACACTGATGGTGAATAGTTCTTGGACAAAAACTTAAAACTACCTAACGATACTACTATGTACAAAACTACAAACCTACTATTTTAAATACTCTAAAAATAAGAGTAAATGCCTAAGTATTTATTTTTTTTACCTAACTAAAATCAAAAAACTTTTTTTCTCAAATAAAGTTTAAGCGAAAGTTTATCTTTTATTATCAACGTTTATTTTTTAGCTTTGCTACTGTACTCGTATACTATTTATTCTTTTTAAAACTACGTATTTAGGGTACCTATTCTTATTCTTTTAATAAATCAAGGCAAGAATGGTGCACTTAATACCTTCACCTATACTACTTTTTCAAACAAAAAAAAGTATCACTTACATTGATGAGCTCAAATTGTTCCCGTTCTAAACTGAAATACAAAAAAAAGTTTTATTTTATTTTGTTTTAATTTGATGATTCTTAATATTATTTACATTTCATATGGTACCTATGTTAAACACTATTATTAGCATTTAGACCAGTACATATTACATAGGTAGATATCCAAGTTAACTGTATTTTATTATTTCATATCGTACGTATATGTATAGAGAATAAGGTAAATAGTGTCTAACTCTAAGCATAGGTATTGTAGTATAAAAAAGAGAACAATAATTAAGCAGCTAGGTTACATTTATTACATGCTAGAAACCTACATCACATTAATAATACATAAATATCATAGGTAGGTAGGTGAGATATTCATTTTTCTCTAGATTGAATCTGTTGTTGTTTTTAGGAGGAATTAGATTAGAATTAGGTAGGATACTTTTAAGTATTTTAAGGTCGACAGGGCTATTTAAACACACAGGTTCAGTTGAGTTACCGTAAGCAAGCATCATAATTCTATTAATCATAAAATAATCTTGAATCTTTTTATTAGTGTGCAATTCACGTTTCAAGTATCTATCCATTAAATCCATTTGTATTTACTTATATATAGCTTAGGTAGCCTTTGACTATTTATTTATACTTATACCTAATCAAAATATCTTACAAAAAATCACCAGTAGTCAGTAAGAGGTAGGAGATACAGGATGCGTGTATTTAAAGGTTTTATTTAAAAGTATACTTACAGATACACACTTTCGTCATAATGTAAAACAATCCGAAGAGGTTGATCTATGCTGCGTTTCTTCATAACATGATGTGGCTCTATGTAAACTCCATGAACGATCTAAATTAAAACAAAAGTGAATTGAGTATTTAATTTACCTTTTAGGGAATTATTAAATTCAGCTCAGACTTAAAATTAAGATCATATACTTATAATAATTTAAGGTTAGATACATGTACTATAAATACCTAAGTAAACAGTTAGGTATATGTAATTTCATGATAGCAATATGATATGACTGGATAAGTAGGTAAGTATCTAATATCTAAGAAAAATCAATAACAATTCCAAAAAATATCATTCGATAGCCTTTTCTTATGCATGCTTACATAGGTAATTACTTATTATGCAATGATATGTGGTACATGGATTCGTTCGGCCCCGGAACATATTTTGGAGCAATGATTAAGAAGCTTTGCTCGCCCAATTTATAATCAACTGCTGAAGAGCTGTTTATTAAGTTCTTAAAATTCTTGAGATTTAATTATATTCTCATTATCGAATTTAAAAAATAGATTTCTTACTTACGATTAGGTAAAAATTAAATAAATAGTGTAGTAAACCTAGTAATGATACTTGAATTTAAAGTACACAGTCTGACGTGACACATACACAAAAAGCTTTATTTGCAAAATTTGCATCATCAATTAATTACTAATATTTCTACGATTTTGCAAGAAAATAAAATCGGCGTAAATGCTCAAAAATCAGTACATAACAATTTAAAATCCTTTGCAGCTGCTCTTATAATGAAAATTTAATTTTTAAAAACATTTTGACAGTATAATAGTAGGTAATACTAGTTTTACAAACAACTACTTAAAAATAGCTACTTAAATAATAAGAAGTAAAAAAAAAAAATTACAAACCTCGACCCTCGACAGACTTTTATATGCTTATTGCTTATCATATATAAATAAATTTTTATAGAGTAAAAGGCAGTAATAATATTATGATTTATGATCTACTCGTATAACTTGCATAGCCTACACCTACTCTATTTTTCATTTAGTATTTAGTGCCTAAATTTACCTATAGGAATAGGATAGGGTACCCTTTATCATTGAACCCTGAGAATGAGAATATCAAAAATATTTAACAAATAAAATATCTTGGCACTTATATAGGAATTAACTTAACTATAAGTCCTAACTTATTTTTACATAAAACAATTGACTTGTCCAAATTCCATTTAGCATAGTATGTATAACAAAAATATAACATAATAACGGATATAATATTGTTCAATATTTCTACTTACCTATCTATCAATGAAAAAATTTAACCCAAATTATGCAAATTAACCTAAGCAAACCAAAAGCAAAAGCAATCATTTCCTTCTTACCTAATACAAATAAAATGAGCTGTTGTATCGTAATTGTAGTTATTGATCTTATCTTCCTATAAGGTAAACTATACCTACTATAAATTATAACGTGCTTCTAACTTCTAAAGTAGATATTCTACGAGTAGTGACTAGGTAGTAGTCATACTATCTAGATACTATATTGGTAATATAGTATCTGCATCTGTGAGTCTATCTATAAGACTCATTTTATTACATCATTTACACAATTAAGTTTATCGAGATAAAGATAAATATAAAGAAAATTAAAATTAAATAATGCAGCACTTAAGATTCACTACCTATAATAACAATAGAAAACATACTTGACAAACGACAACACTCAAAAAAAAACGCTTTTGTCACGTTCCTGAGTACCTTACTGTAATGTAGTATAGCCTAACAAGTACATTAAATTGTCACTTGGTAATTGACAAGCAGCTAATTTCAAATTAATGCCACAGATTTTCTGACACTATGCTTAACTTTTTATAAAAGTGTCAATCTACAAATGTCATTTGCATTAATTTACTTATCTGTATTGTTAGCTCATTCTCATATTACATTTACTTTCGGTATAGGGAGTAAGTAGCATAGCATAGATAATGGGTGTTATCTCAAATCTTACAAACATTTTTATATAGGTATATGACTCAATGATATATATACTCAATATATATACTCAAATGATATTATTATTTGATTACTTTATTCTTTTTAAATTCCAATTTACTTCATCAAGTACAGAATATCTCAAGTTAATTGATCATAATATAATTGGAGATTCAAGTCAGAGGTGAAGTAACAGGTAGGTCACTATACTAGTGCACTAGTGCTATGGGCGTTTTTCTTTCAAGATTCAAAACCTAATAAATAAAAAAAAAACTACCAACCCATATTATCTACTAGCTACAAAACAAGGAAGAAATATAAATACTTAAACACACTCTACTTGTTCAGCATAATAATAAGCGAAATTTCCAAGCCTCTGACTCTAACCAAAAATATAAAAACTCATTCTAATTCTAATTCAAATATC
>JAQIXA010002981.1:0-15589 GCA_034699045.1 Nanhermannia cf. coronata Gr-Ori-00579 | reverse complement strand
TCCTTAATACCATAAAATAAGAGGAGCTATTGAAACTAAATTATATTATATAAATTATCTTGTATTTTGATGGTGCGGGCTTTCGTGAGGGTAAAACTGATTTATTTTATAAAAATAATTAATGTTAGTATAATGTCTTTATATGTATCTCAAGAATATAAATAATTGAATTTTAAATATGATATGTGATTTAATTAATTTCTAGTGATGTTGGGCGTGGGTGGGGTCAATTAATAATTTGATTGGAAATTTATGTATATATTTAATAAAATATATAATTAGTATATTCTTCCAGATCCAAATTTTGATAAAATATAAGACGAATAATAAGAGAATAATAGATTTTTTTTTTTAAACCTGAAAATCGAAAGATTCCAAAAAAAACTAGCTTATATTTTTACAAGAAATTGTAAAATTCATGATTTATCTAAAAAAAATGTTGATATATAGGGTTTCACATATGTATCTATGGCAAAAAATTTTAAATAATTTTTAGACTATATTTTATTAGTAAAATCTAATAATTTTTTACTAGATAAGTATAAGAATATAAAGTTTTAATCAAAAATGGTGCAAAATACTTGTTACCTTTGATTTGTTAAAAGTCAAATCTTAAAATTTCTATCGATTTCACATCTCATATTGTGAAAGTAGATGAACAAATTACAATATTTTATAAGTAAGTAAGCTCAGAATGTATGGGGTCTAGGCTAGAAGCTAGGCTGATTAAATGGAAATATTGATGGAGTCAAAATAGGGATAAAATACATAAAAATCAAAATTATATTTAAATAATGTATACCTAATTTGTTATGATTATAGGTACATTATATTTGAATTATTCATATTATGGATCATTATTATTATATTTCTTCATGTTCATTTGTTGGAAAATTATTCATAATTTGCTCTTCTCTGATCCTTCCAATTTTTCTTGCTGCTGGAAATACATAATGGACATTTTTACAATTATTGTTTAATAATATGTTATATAAATTGACTTACTTGAGATTTCTATATAATATCTGAAGGTAATATTCAACCAAAATATTCTTTAGAGGCAAAAAATAATTTTGAATTTTCAAAAACAATCTATAGATTGTTTTTAACTATACGAGTAGTTAAAAATTTCAAAATGACAATTTTATGTTCGTATGTAATACATGCTAAAGAAATAGAAAGTCCAAAGCACAATATGATAAAAATTGAAATGAAATTCCATGTCATTTTTTGAGGAACAAAATCGGAATTTTTTGTTGCTTTCTGCAAATTAAAAATTTTTATATATTTTCTTTTTTTATTAATTTCAGACTCTATAATTGAGAGTTCTAAAAATTTTGTAGTAATTCCAGTATCGACATATTGCCTTAGTAGGGTATTTATACGGTCGTTCATGATTCCCCCTTCACTGAGAACATATAATCCTTTAGGAGATATCGTAATTGGACTGTCACCAACTGAAAATTGTGCTGATTGTTCTTCATTGTTAAATTTTAGCTCTCGAAAAAAAATCAAGTGATTTGATGTCGTTAAAACTTGCATACATTGCAGAACCATCGCATTGGAGAAATTTTGACCACATTTCACCACGTTTATCCCCGTTATAATGAACCAATTTCTCCAGGTTCATTTTTTATTTCAATTAATTGAAGTGATGGGCTTTGTGATTTGATTATTTTTGTGTTTTAATTTGTTTTTTGTTTGTTTAGATTTACAATTTTGTATATTGTGCATTTTGGCCGATAAGTTATATCACATTGATCAAAGTATAATTGAAAATACTAAATACTAAATTGAAAATAAACCAAAAATATTTTCATATTCTATTCCTTAAAATCTATAATGCTCTTAAGCTCATAAATGCTATAAAATATTGCCAATTTTGTAAATATGAAACTAATATCCAATGAAACTAATGAAACTAATATATCGAGTATTGATTATTGCTTTATATGATGCTTTATTTTAATTTTATTATGCTTTTAGACTTTTACTGCTCTGATGATGGACCTTGGAAATTATATATAATACAAGAATATTATGAATTGTATACATATGCTTATAGGTAAAATATGTAAAGGTACAATACAATTAGTAGCCTGGAGGAGTAGGAATTGCAGTAAAAGAAAATGGAGAATTATTTTGCGAGCATTGGCAATTTGGTTGTGCTGGGTCTGGATTGCATCTAAAAGAATCTTCCATATAACCCGAATTACATTTGCAAATGGGCCTTTGGCTCAAATTTTTCTTTGGGTATTGACATGAAGCATTTGGGTCAGAACAAATGATAGGCCCACTTCCGGCCAAACATTCATTTCCAAGTTGAGCGACGCAAGAACCAACTTCTTGATCCCAAATCAAAGATTTGTCCGAGCACTGACAAGATCCATTTTTGCACACAAGTCCACTTCTTGGATTACATTCATATGCCTTTACATCACATGGTTCTAAATACATTTTCATACAAGGTCCATTAGTTGATGGTCCATATCTATTAGACAATGATATTAACAATTTTTGTTTACGAGCGGAGCGAGCACTTTACTATTCTATTCAACTTTATTATTCAACTTAACTTTGTCCGTCTGTCTGTTTGTATGTTTGTTCGCGGCATAACCGGAAAACTACTAGACTGATTTTAAACAGGCTATGTATAAAGGACCTCTATGGGATCTCTGTGAGCTATGTCGACAAAAAATTCAGACAGCCCTATTTCTTGGGGTTCAGGGGACCTTTTAAGAGTTCCCTCAAGAACTACTGGACCGATCTTAACCAAATTCGGCATGAATGACCCTTATAGGGTCTAGTTGTACATGCTCAAAAAAATTTCAGATTACCCCACCCCTTGGGGTTCAGGGGACCCCTTAAGTGTTCCCCATATTAATCAAATGGAAAAATCCAAAATGAGATTTAAGTGGCTATAGGGGTAATCAATGTATAAAATATAGGATATTCCAAATTTGCTATCCGTTTGACGCGAAAATTGATATTTGTACCCCAAAAAATGTTATGACTTCAGGTTTAAGTGGTTCTAGAGGTTATCAATTACTGGGATTCTGAATTAGACATCCATTTAACCAGAAAATTGACCCCTAAAAAAATGGGGTAAATTGAGACATTTCCAATACTCTGATCGTACAATTTGTAATCAACTTCTAGTGAGTTGATTAAATTAATGCCCCAGTTAATCTTATAAATTAAAAATGAAATTATCCATATTTGATCATTTAGTTGAATAAATGTTGCAGAAAAACATTCTTTTAATTTTTCTCATAAAATTATAAAAAATTCTCAACCAAAGTGAGAAAATTAATAGGAATAATATTGGTTTAATATGTATTTGCATTATTTACCCTTTCATACATTGACATACTCCATTTATACATTCTGAATTTATGGTACATATCGGCCATGTTATTCCATTGGTTGAACATTTTCCGCCAGGGGAAACCGCTTTACATTGATATGTCTGACTATCTGTATTATAATCCATAATCATGCTAAATGTACTCGAGCAGGAACATCTACCGTCGACACAATCTAGAAATTGGCCAGATGTGCATGGTTGAGAGGCTGAACATATTTCTTGAAATAGTGGTGAACATGCGCCATTTGATAGGGCTTTAGATGGTGCTTTACATTGACAAGTGCTTGATTCTTGATCACATTTTGAGCCTTGGACACAATAATAGTCCATGTTGACATCACAAGTTGACCCGACCTTAATTGCACATTGACCAAGTTCTTCGAAAAAGTCTTGACCTTCAGGACATCCACACGTGGTTCCTAGGCATTGTGATCCATCATTACAGATATACGATGGTATACAAATTTCTCCAAATTTAGCTTGATGACTTGATTGAATATAGACGAGAAAAAGGATGATTAAATTGTTGTACTGCATTTTAGTAGAATATTTCTTTCACTCTTCTGAATTTTTGAACTTGAATTAGAATTTACACTATATTTATATAAACTTAATTACGGATATTTGAGCAGAAACCCACAACTTGGTAAATAAATTCAAAATATTCGGTAGTAAATTTTGTTAACTTTACAAATAAAACAAACTTTGTGAATTTTGAAGTTTGTTTGGCATAAAAATTTTGATTACGATGAAAGCACAAAAGTAAACTCTGATTAGCAATACTCAATTTTAGAAATTTATATAATCATAGATAAAGACAAATACGGATTTAGAAAAACCAAAATCTATCCTTGAATTTTTACGCCAGTTTTATGTACATATTTGCCAAAATTTATTTGTAGTATTATTGCAAATTTATTTAAAATTCAATATTTAAATCATTGATTAATTAATTTCAGGAATTTACTGGTCTTATTAAAGACCAATAATACATATCTGATAAAAGGCGTTTTGTCATTTTTTTGCAAGTCAGTATATTAAGAGGCTAGTCAATTATGTATAACGTAAAGTATCGATGCATATTATGTACTGGCCCCGTATGCTAAATGATGCCTTTGAGCTATAGACAAATATATATTTTTTCAAACCGAAGAATATTCTAAAACAGTTAAATTATAGCAAACTATCATCTTATTTATATAATTATCATTAAAATTGAGTCATAGACTAAAATAAAGTTTAAAAAGAAAAATTTTAACATTATCATTGAGATTAAACAAATTAGATCTTAAAGTATAAGTTCTTTTGTATAGTTAAGTCCTTTAATGAATCTACTTATAATTAATATAATATTATTTAAAATCATAAGATGTGCATGTATTTCTAATATTATCTATATAAAATTGAAATAAAATTATAATATAGTGTAAAAAAATTTAATTTATAAAACAATTTCTATAAGATTTTTGAATTACACGAATTATATACGACTACTGAATTGAGTCTGTATCTCTTAAATATATGAGCATGTATTCCGTGGTCTATCTCACCGAATTGCCATCTCTATTTATGATTAAATACTATAAGTATTACAATTTATTCGTGATTTAAACAAATATTTACACACTTGGTACCAAGGGCATATTAATGCATATTACTGAAATACGAGATTTTAAAAATTTAAAGGCATTTTCGTATTTACTATAATAATAAAATAATTTTTTTCTCATATTTACTATTTATTATTCACAGATTAATTTTGGTTTCTAAAACATTTTCATTTCTATATTGCTAGGAAAATTATTTGGCCAGTGACCAGTGTCCATGTGTAGTGTATGTTATTTTTGGGAATGGAAATTTTCGGGAGCATCGTGGCGGCAAATGAACTCTGTCCAACTACATTGAAGCCCATACTGCTGAGAAGGTTGAGGTATTGGCTCGCCTGGTGCTGGGCCTCCATAAGCGTAAAGGAATTTGTGCCCTGGGTTTTGAATGGGATTCTGGCCATAGGGAGGTTTGAGCTGAGGCCCAAAGTGATCGCCTCTTCATTTGACAAACCCACTAAGGTTATATCAGTTCCTTGTGAAGTTACTCCACTTTTTGGATTTTTGACAGTATGTATGTCCCGTTTCGTAGTTGTCTTGATTCATCTGAAAATTCAATCTATGTACAAATGTATAAATAAACCATGTTAATAAATGACTTAGTTCATTAATAATTAGCTTAAGTTAGATAGAAATTTTCCTAACTTATTAGAATCAACTTGTAATAATCCCAAGTATTCATTTGGAGTCAATTTCCCAAATTTAAAGTTACGTTATTTGAAAAAAAAAATTTTGTTCACTTTATTTGAAAAACTCTCTTTGGTAATTTTAGAATTTGAAATTTGAAAATCTGCGTTATTTCCTACATGGAATATTTAAGTTATGTATGTACATTATTTCACAAATATATTTTCATTTTTTGTGTTTTTTCTTTTTATTATTACACTAGAAGGATAATAAGTGAGGAAGCTTGCTAAAACTGCGCTTTTATATTTTCTATCATATCTAAAAATTCAGTTTTGTACTTTACAAAACTATTTAATTGAAATTTGATATTATTTATAGTTAACATAGCTAAGAAACCATCAGTCAATTAACTTAATTTCCTGAATATTTTCTTTTATAGTTTAAGGTAGGTACTTACGTTAAAATTATGAAACGCATTTTAAGTCTAAATTATTATTTATATAGAATATTAAATTTTTTTTTGATATTGTAATAAAGCTTTCGGTTGTTTTTGATGAAATTTTAATTTTGAAATGACTTTTAGAAAAGGACTAGGTATTGAAATATTTAAGTAAGTACAGAACAGAACTGGTCAAATATGTTAACATAGGTACAGATAAGATTAAAAAAAAGCATTTCATTTATTGTTGTTGTTGTTGTTGTACTGAGGATGAGTAAGAGAAAGAATATCTATTAGAGAAGGCATCACACTCGAAGCGCTATAGGTTTTTCACCTAATTGTCCCGAACAATATTTATTTACTACTATTACTTTTGCAATTGACCAATGAACAGTAGCATATTAATAAGATTCAATTAATTAAAAATTTAAATAAAAAGGCTACTTTGAAAAGTCGCCAATAGAACAATTAGCCTTAGTTTAAAACTTACAATTAGCAAAAAACAGCTTTAACTAACTTTATTAGTGTAAAATAAAATTTGGCCAAAAATTAGCTTTGGCCAAAAATAAACTCAAAGTGACATTTACCTATAAAAGAAAAAAACATGACCGCGGACCGAGCCATAACAATACCTGGGTTTGGGTATTTAAAGTAACCATAAATGAAGGTTACTTTAAATTTGGCACTTCTAGGGAAAATTTTTTAATTGTACAGAGAGAGAAAGTCATTTACGAGTCTCTGAACCCACATTATCTGCTTTTTGACAAATGGGCATGGCTCTACATATCTCTCTCTATCATTTTCCTCACATGTATGAAAACACATTCCTGAATAAAAGCTTAGATAACAGCAGAAATTTAATTAATTTAAGATATTTAAATTCTTCTGTTATCTAAGCTTTTATATATACCTACAAAGTAGATATTTTATATCTTAAATGGGTAAATTAGGCCTAATAATTACCTATTGATAAGATCAGTAATTACTTTAAAATCCATCAATAAAATGATAAAAAAAATTTGCAACTTTCAAAGTATATTTATGGTTATATGTATTATAAATGAGAATGTATATTTACCAACACTACGACAAAATTTTAACTTATAAAAAAATTTTCATAGTACTAACTAACTTATTCTTATAATAATTATGTTTCTTCATTTTAGATTTGAACAAAAATTGTTATATGTATTACGTTATATAGTAGTTAAAAATACTGATAAGTTATTAAAATCTGCAAAAATTTAAATTTTATAGAATTTATAAAATATCTTTTAAAAAATAAAAACACTTTTTATGATGAAATAAGAATATTTCTTAAACCTTCAGGGTATTTATGTAAATGGAAAAATTTTCATTTTTTAATTCCCAACCAATTTCTAATAAAACTTTATTTGGTTATTTTAATTGACACTTTAAATCTCATCGAGAGGTTAATTTGACGTTAAGTTTAAATTTTAATGAAAATAGGTAGGGTACTTATAGGCTATAAAATAACACGAATCGAAGTTTTATTCTACTTTAAATAATTGATAAAATAAATAAATCATTATTAATTGTTGTACAAAATCTAATAGTATTTAATATATATTATAAAGTATAACATGTAGCTATATAAGTCAGAATAAAAATTTAGTTAACAATAGGTGTGCTCACTTCGATTGAACAAAATTTCTAACCCAAATAAATTAAAACTGATCATCATTGATAATTTTTATAAATAGGTAAACCAAAATTTGTGAATTTTTAAGTTTGTTCGGCATAAAAATTTTGATTACGATGAAAGCACAAAAGTAAACTCTGATTAACAAAACTCAATTTTAGAAATTTTATTACATAGATAAAAGACAAATACAGATTTAAAAAACCTAAATCTAACCTTAATTTTTACGTCAGTTTTATGTATTTATCAAATATTATTTGTATTATACAAATTTATTTAAAATTCAATATTTAAATCACTGATTAATTAATTTCAGAAAAATACTTATGTAATTAAATTTTCAAATACCTTAAATGAAGTTAAATTCAATAGAATGACGTTTGTTTATTTTAAATAAAAAGCAAATAGGTAATGAAAAATTTAGCATTTTTATTTAGAACAATGCTTTTTTAATAAAATAGTTTAAATGTCACAATCACTTCTGCAGAATTTCCACACTTGGTTAAATACTTAAGTGTAAGGTATAATTCAACTTAAATAAAATTTTCAAAAACAGGTTAAAACCACATTTAAAAAAATCAAATATGTGTCAATATGTAATTTATAAGGTATATATATAAGCTACCAAGTTTTAGGTATGAATTAGACAGTTTTTAGATTTCAAAAATGATAAAACAAATCATTCGATTAGCGGGGCTATCCATTATATTGGCCATTTCGGTCAATTCAGAAACGCAAGGTAAAATGATACTTACATATATATCTTTATTTGTTAAGTTTCATAAAATTTAAAAAATTAAATAAAAAAACTTAATTAATTATCTGATTATGTAAATAGGATGTTGTGAATTCAGTGCATGCAATTTCGATAAACTAAAGATAAGCAATCAATTACTAACACTGGCCTCTGATATTCAAAATCAAGTCGTTACTAGTAACATGGTAACTATTAACTATACAAAAAATGTAACTATCACGCAAAGAGATTTATTAGTTAACCGACAGCTAAAAAATAGTTTCTTTGGGCACTGGTTTTTAAACCTTGTGTGTGTGGTATAGTGGATAGAGTGCTGACCATACTTTAATATATATAGGAGCATCCAAGAGGTCCTGTGTTTGATTCCGGGTTCGGTTTCTACTTTTTACAATTTTTTGCATTTTTTGTTATTTTTTTTTTTTTTACTTTTATGACAATTTTTTGACCTTAAATCTCCATAGTTTCTCATTATAGAGATCCCGAATTTGACATCATTCTTTTGACCATTAGGTCAATCTTTCACCTCGAAAATCAGTTTTTTAAGAAAATACATATCTAATTAATGTACACTAAACTTCCAATAAGTTGCGAAGCGACCTTTTATGGGGTTTTTTCACCCGGGGAATTTATACCACGGGCAACACTAGTTACCTTATAATCAATGTTATAATTATATTATAAACAGTTATTCTAATAATTATGGAAATTTTTTAGCTAAACGATTGCTCAACATCCAATAGCAACGCGAAACCGACCACAACACACAGCCCTCCAACAGCTTTTACAACCACAACAGCGGCAACAACAACTGTAGAACCAACTACTACGCGTACAACAACAACAGCAACAGTCTCGACAAGATTTGGTCTATTTGACAGTGTTGCCAATTTTACGCTAGCCCGAGAATTGTGTGGATCAAAATATTGGGCGGGGCGAAAATTGTTGAGTGTAGACTCGCCGTCCGAGTGGGACCCGGAATTGAAGGTACTCTCGAAACATCAAAATTATCATATTTTTAAACGATTTAAGTTTAATTTATTCCTAATTTTGATTGAATTCATCCTTATATTTATATATTTGGTCTAACTCTACCCCTGTATGAAATTAACCCAAAATTTATTTAGTTTAGGCTACAATTTTAAAATGTTTTGAGTTAATTTCAAACAGGAGTAAAGTTTTACCAATAATATAGGCCTTCATGAGAGAGAAAAGAGGCAAAGAACCATACTTTACAACTCAATTCTACTACGTGGATGCGAGTCTCGTGGGTGTTGTCTGGTCTTGGGCTGACATGACCCCAGTTGACCTCACCTTCATACCATTAAGATTATTATATTGTATTTTATGTAATTGTATTTGATTTGAATATGTATCTAAATATTTCTAATAAAACAAAGATCTTCCAATATCGACACTATACAGTGTGTTTTTTAAATAACTGGACCTAATTTGAATAATTCAAAGACGATAAGTCCGATTTCCATGATATACATATAATTCGA
Organism: Nanhermannia cf. coronata Gr-Ori-00579; assembly: GCA_034699045.1. NCBI lineage: Eukaryota > Metazoa > Arthropoda > Arachnida > Sarcoptiformes > Nanhermanniidae > Nanhermannia > Nanhermannia cf. coronata Gr-Ori-00579. The sequence continues at coordinate 5,630 of JAQIXA010002981.1, read as the reverse complement.
AAGAGGTTTTTGGGAATTTTTGGGAATTACAGAAGAAAACAGTTTTTCGTACAATAACTCTATCACAGTAATTAGCATAGCTGGATTATGACATGTAATATGTGATATCTAAGTTTGTTCAACCTCTATCGAATGAGATTATATCATGAAAATCGGGCTGATGGACTTTGAGTTATTCACATTCAAAGTAGGTCCAGTTACTTAAAAAACACCCTGTATTAATAATAAAATAAACAATCTTAACTAATATTAACTAGATTATGGCCTGGCCTGACCTCTGCAAGCAATCAAACGGCACTCATGATGGTCTATGAGAGGTTGGTGGACGAATTCTACCTCAGTCCCGTCGACCCTGCCGCAACTAATGTTCCCTACAGAGATGCGAAAACTGACAGAGCCATTCGACAAATCTGTGAAACTGAAACAACATCATAATTTACACGATATTCTATCCTATAATTTATTCAGTACCCTATGTAAAATTATATAACTTCATAATATAATCATTTGACTATATTATAGTTTATTTGTTATGTATGCCATTTTTAAAATATGTATTTATTATACAAAAATTAAAATATGTATATAATACCTACTACAATTTAATTATATTAAGGTAGATCTGTACATTTTTTCTTCGATTTCGAAGAAAAATGAATAACAAATTGGCTCAAATTTTTGTACTGACTATTTTTTACAATTTTTTAAATTTCGTGCTGAAATTTTTCGAAATCGGTTAGCCATCTAAGGGTATAAGGGTTTAGCTATTCGGAATCAACGTGACCTAAAAATTTAGAGCACCTATAAATATAGCATGATTTGTGTATCAGTTGATAAAACCACTGATTACACTATGGTTTTTGTAGCTCAATAAAATGTCAAGGTTGTAAAAATCCAGCAGTTACATACTTAAAATGTTGCCCAGATTTTGAATTTTCAAATTCAAATTTTGACTTATTTAATTTGAAATGCTAATATGTAATAGATCCATAATTTTAACCATTTTTACAATACATATACATATATGAATAATTGTATCCAGGTCCAGCCCGCGCAGATAAATATTTCATTATTAGACTTAGGTATTCTTTGCTCTACATAATGCGTACCCTACATAATACTCGTATATATAGGTACATATATATTTTACCTAAAATATGACTACAATAGAAACTTAACGAACAAAATTGACTTTTTTGAATAAAACTTGAGACTATAAGAAAACCTAAGCTTAAGTAAAACTATAACTTTCCAAAGTCCAAATATAAATCCAAAAATAAACCAAAATTTGTAGAATTTGTAGGTACCAACATAAATTGAAGGGTTCTTAAAAATCAGTATAAGATACAACACAACAACTGCACTGTATATATATGGTACCCTTTGGTTCCCTTTGGTAATCTGAATTCTGAAGGTTTATACCGAAATATTTATATTGTAATAAATATATATATATTTTATACGATAGTACATGTACAAGTAGGGTACAATATACACACATTAGGGTATCTATAATATCAAGTAATTTACTTATTATTAGTATTTTGTATAGATATTATGGCATATAATTTTATGATGACTTGTTTTTACTGGAATTATTTATATAATTGATATATAATATGCTAATACATATTTAAGTATATTACATTATATAAGGGCTATATTAATATTAATATTATTATGTAGAATGTATATTGTGTTCATAATATATTCTATTCATAATATATTGGGTTTTTATATAGCTTAGCCATGATAATTCTAAATATCATAAATAAATTTATAAATTCACAAATAGAATTTTTTATTATAAAATTGTTCTTTAAAGCATACCTATTATATAATATATTGTTTTACTAAAAACACTCGCAAAACGGACAAAGCCTGTAACTATTCTATTATGCATAGTTTCATTTCAAAATTTTTTTATCATATGTTTTAGTTTAGAAGAATTTGAGAATCAAACAATTATGGTTATAACCATATTATAGCATTTGAAGCTCTTTTTGATGCAAAAAAAAAACAAAATTTTATTATTAAAATGAGCGTTTTGGCACAAAAAGGACTTAAAAATGCTCTTTTTTAAGTATTTTTTGGCTTTTTTCGTCAAAAGTGTTTAGATATTCGGAATTAGCTAATTTTGAATATAAAAATGTCATTATGAGTAATATTATGTTAGACTTAAGTATGCCATTTCTATCTTTCCTATAGGAAAAATTAGATAGTTTCTAACTTATAAGTTAGAAACTATGAGCCATTAGTCATAAGTTATTCTTTTCGAAATAAATAGGCAAATTATAACTGGATATTTTATTTTACTGTTAGTATTTAGTATATTATCATAGTTTTAGCCATTTTTTTAATAATTTTTAATCATAATAGCATAAAATGGTTTATATATTCTTGATTATTTTCATAATTTTAAACTATATTTAAATCCCAAAAAATGTCATTTTTCCTTAAATTAGATTTTCCATTCACAATTGTCATGTGTATATATAATGTGAGATATGATATCTCTATAATTCTTGGTAATTGTATAAGTACATACTATGTATAGTAATGGTTCTGAAAGTTTTAAAAACTGCAAAACTCTTAAAAAAAGAATTTTGTGAACAAATTTGATACACACAGGTAGTCTTGGGCACAGATAATTGACTTACAGAAATTTCTGTTAAAGAAAAAAAAAACTAATTCTGTCACAGAAAATACTTTTCTGCTACTGATCTTGAGATGTAAAAAAATTTTAAATTTTAAAAACAGGTTAAAAAGCACAGGATAAAAAGCTTGTCATTATATATTAACAATTTACTTGGCACGTTCATACATAAGGATACCTTACTTACATATATTTTTTAAATTTACATATCTCAAAGTCAAATACATTAAAAATTAAAATTTAATAAGTGTTTGAAACATTTAATTGCAAAATTAAATTTTAAAATCTAATCCCAAACACTTTGAAAGTATAAGTATAGTATGAATAATATAATGATTTTTATCAAATTAAATTTCATTCCTGAAAAGTTATCAAAGAAGATTCTACTTTAAAAAATATCGAGTAATTTCCAACTAGCAGGATGATTGACGAGAGAATTTTAACATTTTTCGAGAAAATTTACAATTTTCTCAATTTCTACCATTTGTTCCCAGCAAGAATTTCTCCAAATCATAAAATAATTTATGATGGAAATTCAAAATTTCTCAAAATCTGGAAATTTTGGCAAGCAAATGCCGATTTATATCTAATCTATCTAATTATTCAGGCATTACAATTTGAATTTCAAAACAAATATTTTATTCAAAATACAATATTATTACTTGTAACATTTGCCTTGTGTTCTTGCAAATTGATGAATATTGTTTTATTGAAGAATTTCCATGATATTTCAGTCATCTATGGCGATATTATAAATTTCGGTAAAAAAATATAAACAATCATAATTGTATACCTGTGATTTAAATTATATTTAATTAATTAACGCTATAGTTACAATATCTTTTGTAATTTCGCTCTTGCTTGACCTCAAATTTTTAGATGGGCTTACTTCTGAAAGTAGTAAGCCAAGTCCTTGTGTTACTATTTGGCCTTTTTAACCTTTTTTGATCGAGTAAAATAAAATAAAAATACAATGTTTTATCTTATAAGAATTCGAATCTTGTATTTTTAAATTATGTAATTAGCTAATGAAATGAGTTCAAAATTGACAGGTTTCTTTTTTTTTTTTTGTAAAATCAAAAGAAAAATTTTACAAAGTGGTATTACGAGATATTAAATATATGTATAATATCGCTTGTGCTTAAATTTTAAAAATGTATATCTTTTCCAGCCAAATCATCACGAGTTCGAGATAAAATGATCAATTTGGCACTTGGAATTTTTACAATAATATTGACTATTTTAGCTATTGCTTGGAGTATATTTTTATCAATTACTTTACTTTTATTTCCAAACATTTCCTTATTTTACACAACACTTTTGCCAACTGGATTACAAGAGTTCATTCTTGTACAGTTTTTAGTTTTTCTCTATCATTTAATTGTAATAATAGGGATAATTGCTGGATCTGTGTGTTTTGTGATTTTTATATTGGAAATGTATTTACTCACATTTAGTTCTATTTTGAAACAAAAATTGTAAGTATATATTCTTAACTTTTTAAATTAAAAATATATTTTTTCCAATAGCTTACATTAGTGTCGGTCATGGTCAAGGTCATCAATAAATAAAATAAACAAAGGAATTTGGAAAGTGCCAAAAAAAATATATATATATAAATATATATTTATATTTAAATAGTACCCTTTTTCGTTTTTAAAATAACTGACTTTTTTGGATTTTTGACTCCGCGCTCGGGCACTATTTTGTATTGTTGATAGTAAGGTAACGTTTGTTTGTAATTTTAAGAGTAAAATAGGCAAAATACAAAATACAAAATAGTGCCAGAGCGCGGAGTCAAAAAACCAAAGTAAGTTATTTTAAAAACGGAATACTATATAGGTAATGGACAAAGTGTTATTTTCAGCCTCAAAAATTCTGCTGTTGATAAACAGACAAACAAAGCCTTATATTCTAACCGAAATCTGATTGTCCGCAATTGATAGCCGTTCGGCTAGAAAAATATTATAAGCTAACATCATGAGCCCTATAACGTTCGTCGTGTCTGTCCGTCTGTCTGATGTCTGTCTGCCCTTTCGCGCGTTTGCGGCCGAACCGCAAATCGGATCTACACCAAAATTCGCCCACGTATTGAGCGGGAAAACACCGAAATTTGATTTTTCGGGAAAATACCGAGTTTCTACCTCACCTGGAAGGCGGGAAAATTTGAAAAAAATCGCTAAAAATTTGGATTTTTGCTGTATTTTTGAATGATCCCTTTATGTTCATATATCCTATATATATATATTCTAATAGAGCTCGATGAGCTCTATCGAATGATGTATAACTTTGCCTTGTTTATTTGGCGGGGGGTTTTGAAAATTAAAAAAAAACATTTAAATTTCAAATATTTTGGATTACATAAAATGAGATGTATTAAAATTAAACTAAAATTATTTTGTATTTTGAGGGTACGGGCTTTTGTGCGAGTGACTTGAGTGAGGTGTGAGATACAGGTAGATATCTCAGGGTAATATGAGAGATAGGTTAATATATCTCATGGAGATAGACTATGGATATGAATGACTCATTGGCTGGATGGCCAGCAAGTTGGCTTTAGACGTGGCTCTTGGGGAGCGCGGGTTCGATTCTCGAATGAGTTTACATATTTGTCAAGTTCTCATAAAGGATTGAACATTTAAAAAAGCGTCCTTATGTAAGAAATATATTAATAATAATAATATTTTGGGGGTATAGAGGATATATGACTATTGTCCTGGTCCTCACCCTTGATATATTAATATTTATTATATTTCTTTGATTTTACAAGTCTTGGGTAAATTTAGAAATTTAGAATATTACAGATAAGATAAGATAGGCCTAATTACAATTACAATTCTAATAGGTAGTGATATTTCGATCACTGCTCGAGTTCTTAACTATGCATGGTAGGTAGGAGTTGAGTTTTTCTTCAAGGTCTTCCTTCCTCACTCTCTTTTTGGCCTTCACTCGTATCTGGGTGTCTGGGCTTGTC